>BMAO01014170.1:0-26053 GCA_019973975.1 Trichonephila clavata | reverse complement strand
AATATTTTCACAAAAGTTTTGAAACACTAAGTATTTATTTACACAATAAAAATACTACTAATTAAGCTAAAACTCTTCAGATTTGTACATAAATTTAATTATTTTTTTAGTTTTAATTTGGGGCAGTTTAGCAAATTTAAATATTTATTGCATGACTTTAAAATACTCTAATTAGTAGTACAGTGTGTGTACTATAATGGAGTTCAGTACATGTTTGAATATTCTCTCTCAGTTTTAACTGCAATACTTGCATTCAGAATACTTTAATTAAGAAGTCTAATTGCAGTATTAGCTGAAGTCTGATTTTTTGGTATATTATATATTTTCAGTAGTATATATATATATATATATATATATTCCATTACTTCCAAATATTATTTCCCATAGCAGCCTGAGAATGATTTAGCCGTGACATTATCTCAACTGGAAAAAATTGATGATAAAGCTTCTATGTTATATAAACTATTTTTTAAACCAAAAATTGGCCTTAAAGTCCATTTGAATTAGTAACTATGCGAACTCAAAAAACTCAAAACAAAATCATGCAGAGATGATTTTAGTAATGAAAGTTGAAATTTAATAACCCTTATACACTGAAAGAAATGGTTGTACTCAAAAATATTTTTAATTACTTCAATTTCAGAGTGAAAAAAATGCTTTAAAATGAAACCGCAACTAAAACCTAAGCTCAGAAAACTTCAAATATCTGAAAAACTAATTTGTGCTATAAGATTTAAAATTTGGCGGGACCCTGCACAATGGCATGGTCTACAAGAAAATGAGAAAAAATAATCGGTATATTTGAGATATGAAGGGTACTGTGCAGCCTTAAAAGAATAGTCGAGTTCATAAAACCAAGAGAAAGAGAGAGTAGTTTTATCTATAACAAACATTACATAAATGGGGGAGTAAATATAAAAAAAATTCAAGGTAACAAATCCCAACAATGAAAATATTCCGACATCAGATGTCAGTCCAAAAAATTGGTTATAAAACATTATCTTACTGGAACCACTATTGTTCGCTTTCTTAAACCACGCTCAGCTGCAAACAATTTTTAAACAGTTTATTAGTTTTTATCCGTACCGGTGTAATACTTGATCAAACTGCACTATGCATTCGTTATTTTACTGAGAAAATGCATGAGATTTACCCTTTTTTCGGAGAGGTGAAAAATATCACAGAACAAAAAGTGTGCATATTCACCATCACCATATATAATATTCTGCCATTTTCCCTTAAAGATATGAACCCTGAAAAATGAGAGATTCATAATGAATGTATTGTTGAAAGCGGTTTCCTCATGATTAAGATCATCAAAGAAAATTCGGCTAAAAAGTTGATTAACTCACGAAACAGGGGATAACAAAAAGACGCCACATCACATCAGAAGAATATGAAGGGTGGAGTAAAAACCTTCAAAATAAAGCACCATTACTATTTTAAGAGTGATTATGGCTATATAAAATTTCGAGGTTTGCGACGGAGGATAACGCCAAGTCAATTGCCTGAACAGGAGCACTTCACGACCAAAGAAATCACAGACTATCAAACTTAAAACAGTAGAAAAGGTATCCGACTACTTTAAAACTGTGAATTTTGCCAAAAATTGGAAAAAAATTTGTGATTTTACTTTATGGGCCATCTTATTAGCTTTATAAAAATACCAAGTTTATCATTTTCCGTTTAGTAGAACAAAAACTACAAGTGTTTTAGTAAAAGCAGATGCCCACTATACTTTAAGCAAGACGTCATACTTTAAAACGTGTTTTACTAGAAATGGGATTTTTTGAAATTGAAAAAAATCAAACGGGGTCAGCGATTGCTAAAAAAGTTTTGAACATAATTAACTGAAATTTTTTCTGTAAGTTCTGTATAATAGTAGAATTGTTTTAACCTTCAGATTTATCAATCACTGTTTTATTACAAAATTTACAGTCCCTTATGTGAATGTAATCACTGTTTTTTTAAGCATTTTCGTATAGTAACTGAAATAAAGTGTTCTAGTTCTTGAAAAAAAGAAAATATCACTTATCCTGAAGGTCATTTCAAAATTGAATAACATAGCAACACATTAAATTGAAAAAATTGAAAATTTGTTCATAAACCTTTGGTGCAGAATGGGGCGCGTTTATACTATTTTTTGTCAATTTTTACCTATTTTCTCCCATTTTAATAATAATAATTTCCTTTTCTCTTCTAAATTTTAGTACATTTTTCTTAAAACGCACTAAACAAATCTAAAACTAACAAAAATTCCCCATATCTCCTTTTTTTAAAATAAAGTTGTGGCAACCAATCGGATACCTTAAATTTATCATTTGTTTAACCAAATGATAAATATAACATTCTACTGTCTACAACAATATTCCAACTAATCATTACCTTTACATTCTAATATATACTTAAGAATCCTTCTTGGGATGAAGCTCCAAAATCGAAGATGGCTCACGCATTTCTGAAAGCCCGTATAGAGTCTATTGATATTTAACGTTATCTTACACAGCCCACTTTTTATCTACTTTCACAGTTTATTTCAAGGATTTATAGAAATAGGAAAACAAATATTTGCTTATAATAGTTGTTGCTGTAACAAATATATGTTACTACAACAAGTTAATTTTAAACAATCATGCGATCAGAGTGTGTGATGTGATGGCTGTTAGGTAAAAGGTGAAGGTCTCGGATGTTTGAATACAATTGGATTGATTGCCTACTATGGGCATGTTCTGACTCTTACCATAAATTTCCGTTCCACTGATAGCACATGCGCTTTCACCCTATAAACTTTTGCATAGTATAGCATGTTATACAGCTGCAGTATAACAAAAAACTTTGTCAAATTCACACATCAAACATAGGTTTTACTTGCTGCCATTGTAGACTATCCGTGTTTCATTGAAATGTCAAAGAATCAGAAGCACTGTAAATTTATTGGTTGAGTACACACTCATGTTTTTTTTAAAAAACAAGTCGCATCGCAACGTCAACTAAAATGAAAATTTACATTCCTAAAAATGGATAGCACCTTTGCATATTTCTATATCTAGAGTATATATATATATCAAGGAATTTATTGCAAAACAAATGACACTTTTATTCTAGTTTCAAGTTAAGAGAGGAAATAAAGACAAATATTTATTACATAAGGAGTATTGACACAAATAGGAAACAAGATATCAATCATTGGCATGGCCAAGTAATTTTAGCGCGTTTTTCACATGCTGTATTTTACAATAATGCAACTAATGAACTTTTTACTAACATAAAGTAGTACTGTACCACACCTCTAAATGTACTACTATTGACTTGAAAAGAAATAATGACACAAATCTGTATCAGCGCTTTAAAAAATCAAAACTAGAGAAATTCAGGAAAATTTGTAGGAAAATTCGGGAAAACTATGGTAAAATTTAAATAAGATTCGGCTCATCTAGGGCCCAAATGCGACCAAATGCCGAAAACCCGAGGTCAATGGGTTGCTTATTGGCTGAGAAAAAGGTACGACAAAATATGGAACGAAGACGAAAACGAAATTTGCGTCCTAATAGCGCTTTTGTTCCAATTCGTGAAAAACGCGCTAAAAATAGATAAATAGGGAAGTCACTAGTGCTGTGAATATTCTTTGAAGGTTTAAAAAGTATTCAATGGGTGTATCGTTCATAAATTTCATGCTTACCTAGCAATTTAAACACCTGAGAGGTTTCTGGACTTCAATTCATTTAATTTTCAATAACATTGGGCTGAGAAGAAACACAAGTGATTGTGACGATGCTACAAGACAGATCTTTAGTAATATTAGGGCTCGAACGGATGATTAAATGGCCACAATTACAGCCACGAGTTCACAACTATGATTATTTGATTTGCTCGGCCACACAATAATATCGAAGTAACTGAATATTTATTATCGCATGCTTGTGTAATAACATTTCTGACATATAAAAAGAGCTGGTCATTAATTATCACTACGTATTCTAAAAAAGTGGAAATCCTCAAGGTGCAACAGTTTGCATTGTTAGAAGCGTTGAAAAGAGGGAATACAAGCGGGGAATTCCCCAGATAAGAGATAATTTTCAACAAATCGTTTCCGATTCTTCACCTATTTACGTAGTCTCAATCGATGAGAGGAGGGGGAAGGGTAGAGTTAAAGGACTTTGTTTCTGTTCGATGCCCGCCCTTCCCTACTCATTAAGAGATCACCTCCCCCCCACCATATATCACAGAAAAACAAAATAAACAATGCATTCAGGATAAAGGTTAAGGTAAGGATGGCTTCAACTCTTTCCAAGCTCCCCCCCCCTCTTTTTTACTTTGAGGGGGTGTTCTTTGTTACGCTGATTACTTTCCAATTATCAGTCAGGAAATATTTACATAAGAAATTGTATGGTTTAATTATCCAAGTAAGTCTTAAAGCCCTTACAAAGTCAATTGTTTTTTCCCTTTGAGTAAATCTACCAGAGCTACACGAAGATTGATTTTTTAAATTCTTAAATTCCACGGGTGTGACACCTAAGCCGGTACTTTACAATATGTTTTTTATCTCATTATATAAAGAACGTTTGGCTAAAAGAGATTTAAAAAGAAAACCAGATATAAAAGTAATTTAGAGAATACAGACCGTGGTCTGTGTGCGTGCGTGTACTTAAGTGTATGTGCGTGCGTGCGTGCGTGCGAGCGTGTGTGTGTGTGTGTGTGTGATAATTTGGATCCAAAAGTTTAAGAAACATATGTATGTTTAACAAGATAAAATTAAATTTATATTGATAAAATGACTATTATGTCTTTAAAAAGTTACATTTTATGAATACTTTCCCACATAAATGTGTAACTGATTAAATGAATAATTATTAACGTCGCACTCTGAAGCAACCTAGTGGTCATCGTAACCAAGTAGTCAAGGTTACGGACTCATGGCTGACATATCAAGAGTTCGAATCTAGTACCGCTGAGGACCCACCATGTAAAGAGGGCTAATGCACTTTAAATATGTTGCAGCTAAACGTTCTTCCTTTGGTGAGGTAGGGTACTCAGGAGAGGAACTCGCTAACTCAGGTGAAGTCTTCGTATCTTGATTAAATTTACGAGGTTCGTCGCCATTTACTTGTTGCTTTTATTGGTGACAATAATATAACTCTCACTCACCGAAGTAACCTAGAGTTATTGACGACAAACCTCGTAATTTGGAAGTGAGATGAAGTGATTAGTACGGCACCTGAGCTGGCTTCTCACTCCGTAATTTTCTACACCATGCCAACGTGAGGAAATTCAACTCCAAAAGGTATAAAGTGCATCAGCACTTTGACACTGTAAACCTAGCCATTGCGTGAGAATGCTGTTAATTATGTTCAATTCAGTTAATTATGATCAAAATCGTTTTAGCAATCCCTGACCCGTTTGATTATTTTCAAAAAATCACATTTCGAGGAAACGCGTTTTAATGTATGACATCTTGATTAAGGTATATAATGGGCATCTGCTTCTACTAAAACGCATGTAGTTCTTGCTCTAGTGAGCAGAAAATGATAAACGTGGTATTTTTATAAAGCTAAGATGGCCCATAAAATAAAATCATAAAACAAAATTCGTCAATTTTTGGCAAAATTAAAATTTTTAGGGTAATCGGATACTTTAAATAAATACAACGATCAGTTAAACGCTGGGATGAGCTTCGACCATCCTACCGATCAAATAGGGGAAGGTCGAAGAGAATTTTTTCTTTGCAATTCTGCACGAACAAACACAAATGTAGGTAAGAGAAAATCATTTGACGTCTTCGTATTTTTAACTGCTTAACATTTTTTATTACATATTCATATCTCACTAAGAAACAACCAAAGGGTGAGGACAGAACCCTGTAACTTAAAATTACGATCACGTGATGGGAACGATTCCTGAACTAGCACTCACACTACGCGAACATCCACACCATACAACGTGAGGACTTTGAACCTGGAAAGATTTAACATGCATCAGCCCTTGTGCATGGCGAGTCTTTAGTGACTTCAGCAATTAAAATCACTTCTCGGCAGCCACAGCAACGATAAAAGTTATAACTGCCACTCATTATGCTTGAAACGAAATCTTAATATAATTGGATCAGCTTAGTTTAATCTTTTAAGATAAGAAAATTTTCACACTTGCGTTAATAGAGCAAATTTTCTCAGAAAGACATGATTCAATACACTATTTTTGCAACTAAGAGAATTTTAATCAGTTTTTTGAATCCTGTGTTCATTGTAAACGTATATTGAAGTTTTACTGTTTAACTCACAATAAAGGATGTTTTAAAAAAATTTTAATGCACTTTTGATCAATTAATGTGAGTATATTTCAAATTAACTAATATATGAGTTTTTAAAAATAATATATTTAACAATTATTTCAATACTGGCCGTAATTTGAACTATTACATAGCTATATATATATATATATATATATATATACACTAGCAAGAAAAAGTCTGCGTTCACCCATAACAAATCATACAACAAAGCTAAAATTTAATAGAAATGTAATTTTTTTTCCAACAAAGTTTCATGAATTTTTTTACTACTATTAAAATATTGAGCATGCAAGAATTCGTTAATATTAAAATAAAATTACGTAAAATAATAGAAGTTTTGTAGTAAAGCACACGAATCGTAGGCAGAAAAGGTCTGCGTTCACTATTTGCATATTCTTGAATCCTGGAATTTTTATCAACAGGCATTATAGGTTAACAGAATTTTTGCATTCAGTTATCAAGTAAAATTGCTTAAAAAAGTTGTAACGCAATATTTTTTTTGTGTTTTTGTGAGATACGAAGCAATTCAAGGACATGGAAAATAAAAGGAAGGGAATTAATATCAGTGAGCTTAAAATCATTGTGAAAATGTGGAAAGATGGAAAAGGATGTCGGGATATTACCAGATCCGTTAGATGGTAGTATTCATCTATCCAGGGTATTATTTTTAACTTTAAATCTACAGAAGTTTACACATCTAAACCTCGTTCAGTTCATCCATTTAAACTCACAATCAGAGAAAAAGGAAATATGATATATAGTGAAAAAAAAATCCGCGTTTCACTGCAACCCAAATAGAACCAGATATTCGCGAGAAGTTAAAGGAAAACATTTGTGCGGACATTGCAAAAAAAATCTTGAAAAAAGGCCAGATACTGTAGTCCAGTGGCTCACAAAAAGTCTTAGATTTCAAAGACCAACGGATAACTTTTTCAAAAGAGCATATACATAAGCCTCCAGAGTTCTGAAGAACTGTAATATTCTCTGAGAGAGCAAATTTTGTATTTTTGGCATAAAAGTTCGTAAATTGGTATTCAGAAAACTTTGTACAAGTGCTTCAAATGGAGTATTTAGTACCAATGGTACAGTACGGTGCGGTGGAGATATAGTGTGAGGTTGCATAGCGAGAAACGATGTTAGCAAGTTGGAGGATATCGAATAAATTATTAACAAATATAATTATCTTGAAATCCTTAAACACTTTAAATAAAAGAGCCACCAATCTCGGCTTCGGATCGTCGTTTCGTTTCCAACACGACAACAATCCTAAGCATACCACTGAGATTGTGAAGCTTTTAATTCTTGAACAATGCCCCAAATCAATCGCACATGCCCCCCCCCAGTCACCTGATTTGAATCCTACAGAACACCTATGGGATATGTTGGAGCCTAGGATTCATCAACACTATATATCTAGCAAGGATATGTTGAAGAGATGTCAAATAAATAATGTTAAAAGATAAGCACTGAAGAAACCACTATACTAAATAATTCAATGCCGAAATGACTTTAGGAGGTTCTCAAAAGACAGGGTTATCCCAACCAGCTATTAAATAGCTCATTATCCATTTTAAATAATTTTCATAGTTACTACTAAAACAGTGAACGCAGACTTTTTCTACTTGGTTTTTGTTAGTATCGCTACAAACCTGTCTTTATTTTAAAAGCTAGGAAAGCAAACCAAGTTTACTTTAGTTATTCCCAAAACTTGAAATGAACTATATAAATATAATTTTTAAAAAGCTTCAAATTCCAGTTTTTAAATCCCCCCCCCTTTGTTTACGTAAGCAATAGTACGTGAACGCAGACTTTTTCTA
Source organism: Trichonephila clavata (assembly GCA_019973975.1). NCBI lineage: Eukaryota > Metazoa > Arthropoda > Arachnida > Araneae > Nephilidae > Trichonephila > Trichonephila clavata. Next base: position 17,950 of record BMAO01014170.1, on the reverse strand, counting down.
GCAAGTGTATAGGAAAACAATCAACTTCTCATGTAGTAATACTTATAAATTTTTCTGTAGGAATAAATGTGTGTTTTGACCCTACTTTAAAATGAATCCGCATTTTTACTTTAGAAATTTTTTCAAGTTGAAGGCGAAGGGAACAGAACCTTACTATGCAACATAATTTTAAAAAAATGCAGAGACATACTGATTTCTTTTATTGATATGTAACAGTTTCAAAAAATTTGTATTTTATTCGGAAAAATAACTTTTACATTGTTAAAGTAAGAAAGTGCTGTCATCTATCGGTAATACGAGCAACTTTATGACTGGACACGAAAAACATTTATTTAGGATATCCACTAATAGATGACGCCACAACTAAGAGTACTCAAGATATGTAAAATGCAAACAGGATTTCATTATTGTAACAAATTTTTAAAGTGTATATGTTACCGTTTTGTGAAAATTCCATTATTTCATAGAATAACTAGGTAATTCATGAAATAACTACATACTTTGGTCAACAAAAAAAAATTTTTACGTGAAAATATTGAAAGCTATTTTCTTATTTTTCTTTATATATATGGTTTTAGATCAACTTTTTCTTTGTCAGTATTTATTCATTCATTAAATTTAATTATTCTAATAAAATAGTATATTGAAAAACAAAATCACATTCTCAGAAATTAGGTATCCTATGTGCGCTACAGGAATTACAACAATCAATATTCCTTTCTACATATGCTGTTGGACTATTATTTTTGTTTGTTACTTTTTATTCGTTTTTTTTTTTATAAATGAATAAAAAAATTTGAAAAAACTATTCACTTCAAGTGTTTTCCCCTACAAGTTCAAAAAATGTATTCGACTTTGAATGGATGAATAGAAAGTATGTTATTAACGATTAAAAATTTGAACAAGATATGTGAACTAATAGTAGAAATTGAATAATAAACAGTCTAATCCAAAGTGTCAACACAGCAATCCATGCTCTAATAAATAATGAAAAGTAAAAAAAGGTATATCTCATAAAATTTAAATTAATATTCCCTTGCATTCTTGCTTAAAACAGTTTACAGTGTTTTTATGAAGCAACAGTTTTTATTCCCAGCATGTATTTTTGTGGATAGTTAAATATAATTGATTTTTGTAGCATACTCATTTTTCCCCTTTCTAATTAACTAATGTTAGCATTATGAGAAATAATAAATTACATTATCTGCTTTCCCTTAATATTTATCCGCAAAAGAGAAAATGTATTTTTCGATAGATTTTATGATCATTTAATTTATAAAATATCTTGGAAATCGTTTATTTTTCACTTTAGCGATCTATTTCCTTAGCCCACTATTTCATAGAATTCTTAGTTATTTCATAGAATAATTAGGCAAAGTATGAAATCTTTTTATCCATCAAATACTTTGACTTCACTAGTTTTTTCATGAAGTACTTAGTTATTCTATAAAATAACTGAATTATACACATCAACGGTAAAATATATAATAATGAAATTTTTTTTGAAGTAGGAAGGGGGGGGCAGGTTTTTTCCCCCATTGTTTTTTCCATTGTGATTTTAAATATAATTCATTATATATGCATTCATTAAATGGACATCGAAATGTGCGTGTGTGTTTCCTTATTAAATTTACATTCATTCTTACAATTTCTATTTAAAATTTATTCAAGAAAAAATGTAAACGTAATATTTTTCATGCATTTCTAAAATAAATTATTTTTGACTATTGTGAGATAGTTTCACAGCTGTTGGCATTTTGTTAATTTTCACCAAAAATTTTAGCACAAATTTTCTTCTATTTGAATAAACTAAAATTTTAGTTATTAAACTTTTTGATGTATGCATATCTGAATATATTCTGGAGGGATTTGGCTAACAATTTTTTTTTATTCATTTCAAAGATGCGTAGACAAATTGCACAGCAAAAGAAACGAAATCGGTGCAATTACTGTTCCAAAGATAATTTTTAAAAAAGTTCGGTGAAATTGTCGAACCGGCCACTGGTCCGCCAAATTTTGAAAAATCAGTAATTTCGCGCGTTTTTGCGTGTTGTGTTTTGGAGTAGCAACCCTACTACAACTTCTCCCTCACTGATACAAAAATCAAAAGGGTTACCAGATTTGGCGATTTATTGATTTGGCGAGAAAACACTTGGCGGGATCAGTGGCCGATTCGACAATTCAACCAAAAGTTCTGTGATTAAAATTCAAGAAGTGTGAATACATTTTTTTTTATAAACAAAAAAACAGACTTCGAAATTGTGTTGGGAATAATAACGTTAATCATTTTCTTCACTGCTACCAAAAACTTTTGCTCCCTACTGATTATAAAATGTGAAAATTAACTGCAATTAATTAATAATGTCGATTGCCATATCAATTATATAAAGAAAAGTGAGTAATATGTTGATGATTTCATATCTAAAATTTTGTTACTTCAGAATACCCAAATACTGAACATTTTTTTCTTGTTGCTGATAATAAAAAATTATTATGTAATGTAAGTTACAAAATTTAGTTGCTATGGATAAATCTTCAAAATTAACGTCAAAAAGTAATTGAGGTATATGAAGTATTAGATTAACAAAAAAAAAACGAATTAAATTTACTGAAAACAGCTCGTAATCGTTTATCGCAGTCTTAATTGTTAGTTTGAAAATAATTTGATTATGAAACTACACTAAACTCATAATACACTTTGATTGGTATTACAGGAAAGATGGTTCAATTATTTAATTTAAACGCTCTAAAAATCAAAATTTGAAAACAACCACAGAACAAGGCTTAAAATCTCAAAATTTTAAAAAGTAATACAAAATAAATAAAATTTAAAATAAATCTAGACTAATAGGTAACAAGCTTTTTATATTAAATAATTGTCATTCCTCTCTATTAATGAAGTCAAACTTAGCCATCGTAAGTGTAATAAGACAAACACAACTTAAAGTTTCATTTGAAAAGACAGTAGAATTTTAGTAACCAGCAGGAATTTGCAAATACTTTCTCTCTCACCTCAAGCTGTTTATTTATATAACAACAGAGCTTTTATAGTATTTCTCATCGGTCTTTAATGGAATTCTCTTACAAAATTTAAATAAAAATCTTATTGCAATCTTTTTCGAATCACATTTCACATCAAGTAAATTACAAACCAAAGCAAATCAATCACATTAACTTCTTTATCATAAATAAGTGAAACATGATTCAAACATTTGTAAAAGAATTTATTTACATTCATCGTTAAAAACACGTCAATTGAGAATTAGTAAAAATCATGTTTACAAGACATCACATTAAAATCATGTTTTGTAGACATGGTGTGCAATTTAAAAAATTCGTCTAGGTAGTGCATATTAAAAATTGATTCAGAAGTGGTTAGGTGGTCCAGCGTGCATTGTCAGAGATTCTTTAGACATGAAAACTAACTGGCAGCCACCGCATCTAAAAATTTCCACTTGAGGCGTCATTGAGTGCTGTTCAACGTCCATTCCACAATAAACTCTTCTTCCACATCGACTGTAAGCGGAAGTGAGTACAGTTTGATAATACCAAAAGGAATCCACGTGACTGACGAATAAATGTCGGAGTTGAGAATAACATGCTCGGCAATAAAAGTCCTTAGAAATTACTTCTGCATCCATTTCTTCCTTGAATTAAAAGCATCTGCTCTGGTGACCTTATTAAAATCTTTAAAGCAGTTTTTCCACGATTGGAAGGGAAAAAAACACTCCCCTTCAAGTACTTGTTCCTTATGTGTTGCCATTCAATATAGATATATATTTACAATTCATTTCATTTACATCATTAACATAGTACCAATACTAAGAAACAGATGACACATTGCGGTAGGCTTGTGATCAAGGTCATGACTTCGTAGTCCGTGTTGCCGAATCGAGGATTCAAGTCCTGGTATCATGACAGACCCAACACATAAAGAGCTGACGTACGTTAAATCTGCCGAGACTAAAATCCTCACTATGATGTAGTATGGAAACTCGGAGAGGGGGTGTGAGCATAGGAATTGTCTTTGTCACCAGAATACGTGGTTCGAAATTACCAGATCCGATTTTAACATCTCTTGCATAGCTGCAAACCACAACCTAAATAAAAGAAAAACAAGATCCAAAATAATAACACTAGTACTAGAATTTTCCAGTTGTCGTTGTCCAAGTCTAAGAATAGATAACTTTTACGCATTTACTAAGAAACCATTGTAATAATATCTATGATTGATATCCTATTTCCTCGGTCGTGGTAGCCTAGTGATCAAGGTTAAGAATTGGTGACAGGTGTTCAGAAAGTCATGGATTTCAGTCATCATGCCACTAAAGACCATCCGCGTAGAGGGATTCATGCGCTTTAAATCTATCGAGGTTCAAAGTCCTCTCTAAAGATGTGGTGAGTTAGTTCGGAAAGTGGATATCAGCTTTGGTAAGGTTCCCGTTACTTAACTATGTTTCAAAGGGGCGAGGTCCATCGCATTAGTACTCGTATAATTTCAGAGTGTGACTGGCATTATTCAATTTCGAATGCCCTGGCCACTGAAGATCTGCCCTGCAGAAGGGCTAATGCGATTTAAATATATCATGACTCAAGGCCATCTCACCTGCGTGGTGTGGTAGTTTCTGAGGGGTGTCAACTCGGGTATGAACTCCATCCCTTGATCATGTTCCAAACTTGAGAGGTCCGTCACCAATAGCCCTCGAGTTGTTTTATAATGTGACGTCAACAAAATCTCACTCGCAAGTGAGTGAGTAAATATTAACGTCACGCCGTTCAGCTACTCGAGGTGCTTTTGCTGTTGGACCTCGTAATTTTGATTCGTGGCCAATGGAATAGGACAACACCTAGCTGGCACCCCATCTCTTCTCACACCTCATAATTGGGAAAACGTTTGAACCTCGTCATATTTTGCGTCCATAAGCCCCTTTTCACGGCAGGGCTTCGGTGGCGATAGGTTCGAATTCGTGACACGCCGGCCACTATTTCGTGACCCCAAGACTGCCTCAGCCTCTCATTTTCAAAGGGATAGGCTATTAAACACTCCCTCCCTCACTAGAAACTAATGAATTCACGTTCTAAAGACTGATAATGGTATGCTACTGCCATGTGTTGTTCATTTATAGTACACAGGCTATTTAAAAGTATTTGAACATTTAGTTGCACACAGTTTTCTAGATTCACTTGTTTTTAAAAAAAATGTGGTTACGCATTCTAACTAGTGCTCTTGAAGGGGTTCTATTGTGTTCTAGTCATGAAAAAAATTGGTCCACAAGAAGAATACTGATTGGAAATATGTTTTCCAGATATTCTGGATGAATTCCTTTAAACACTAGAACTGCGGGATTTTTGACTTACCTAAAGACGCCTTTAAAGGTTAATCGGACTTTCATAAGAAATTCAAGCCCGATCTAAGTAAATAATAACTAACAACAAACCGTGTTCAAACTGCAATATGTAACAGTTTTTAAGATTTCAGTTTTTATTAATTTATTTAGATTTAACTGTTCGTTTTTTCCCAATTCTTATTGATTTGTTTTCAAAATGAGATCATATATAAATGACGATATTAAATCAATATATTTTACTATAAGTTATTCTTTAGAAAAGGTACAGGTTATAAGAAAACAGAATTATAAATAAAAAATTTTTTTCTTAATATGATCCCCAGTTAGACTAGCAGAAATACAACAATATGCAGGCTTGAAACCGACTGCGACCCATTTTACCAAAAATTGGTCTTTAATCTCTCACTGCTTGCAGAAGATTTATTTGGTCTCATGTAACATTGAAATGTTCATTTGTTTCATTTTACGGTCTGTATCCGATTGATTTCGGAAGAGTGAATGGCATCTGCTGCGCAAAGCACCAATTGGAGCGTACTTCTTCCACGACCGTAACAATAAATTCTCAAAGTAAAATTCAGGTATTTAAAGATTGAAAATTATACTGGAATTCAGTTCAAATATGTCAAAAGGGTGTTTTAAAAAAAAAAAGGCTATCGCACTGCCTTAAGCGAAAATCAACTGGCTGTTTTTCATCCCTCATCAAATAGATATAATTATCTAAAAAATATTCTGATGTTATTTTAGTTGCTAGACAAAAAAATTTTTTTCGAATTTATGCCATTTATTTGACTTGTATTGAGCGAACCTATTTCATTTAAATGAAAAAAAATTGTTCAGCAATGGTTATAGTTATTGTACATAATCAAAAACAACAAATTTTTAATCAGCTTGCACAAGGTTTTAGAAATTAGTTTAAATTTTTTGTTCGACAGTTACTTTTCTTAGTTGCTACGTACATCATATATGAAGTATCATAGTTTCACGGAAAAGTTTTTTATCATAGTCTCTTTCAAAAAAGATCGAATTTTTTATCATAAATCAGTTGCGTAAAGCTTTGAATGTTTAGTATTCCACACGCCAATTATAGAAGGAAAAAAAAGACATACCAGATGCTGTCATCTCCAAGTAGGTGAGGATTTGTCTCAATGTTAAGAACAAAATGTGTTGATCGACTTGCTATTAGATGAATAGATGATATGCAATCTCTAGTAGAAGGATTTGGTACGTTATTGCCTGATCTTTGCTTATAGTATGAAAAATCAGATTGCCGAAACATTCCGCAGCATCACTGTTATTTCTTTCCGAAGACGACACATTCTATATAAATCCACGTTATCAACATTAACATCTTAATCTGTAAGGTCTTCTCTGATATATAAATTTAATTGCTCCAGGATGGCAAAACGGTTTTGTCTACTTAACCCTATAATTGCTATTTGGATGTGATCTGTAGCTTTGAGAACGCTGTTGGAAAGAGTTGCATCGAGTTCAGTTTTGGGCTATAGCTCTATACGGACTACATTCTTTTAAAAATTCCCTCGTGTGACCACACCGCTAGGATATGTGCTCATTTCAAAGAAGATTTAAAGTGGTTAGAATTACTCTAAGTTGCACTCATGAGCAAGAAGACTGCTCCTTCTCGTAACTATGCATCATTGAAACTAAGCCAAACTGAAGTTTATTCATCTCCTACTAGCCATCACTACAATAGTAGCATGTTTCTCCATTCACACAAAAACAAGGTATTAGAAAATTCAAAATAGAATTTCACTTGTTAAACGGTCATTTTTCTTACGGGGTGGGAGGTCATAATGTCCTTCATTGGCTGTTTAAGGCATTTAAAATATTTTACTTTAATAATTAAAATATTCATTTGAAAAACTGTTCCCATACGCACTGAGGCACATTAAAAAAAAGTTTTAAAATGCAACATTTGGTGCTTGTTTGTGTTTTGAAGTACATCATGGAAAATTGACAACATTGTCAAAATAATTTCAGTGGTGCTTCTAGTATTAAGATCGACATGCAATCTACAAACATCTAATGATAATTCTTTTGATTTAAAGATAATGCATGGATTCTACATGCATTAGCAGGGCAATTTTGGATGTGAAATTATTCGGCAATTAAGACAACAGAAAGAATTATTCTGAGGTTGGAAACTTGGGAACAAGAACACGTCCATTCCATTCGTCACGCTTCTTCTACATTGACAGCAAGTGAATATTGAAAGACTGGAAAGAAATGGTAGAGGTCAGCATGACTGACCTCTGCTTCTGGAAGAAATGCGTAACAGGTTGTACAAAAGAAGTAATTTCAATAACCGGGGCTTCCATTCCTTCCTTGAATTAAAAAACTCAGCTCTAGAGAGCCAATATCAATGTTTACCAGAGGCAATAGTGCAGGGTAATGCTTTCACATGAACCAAAAATATACCATTCATATCTTCGAACAGTAATTTTTAGTGTTGCCAAATAATTATTATAAAAATCTTTAGAAATGTATTTTGTTCATTATTTAAAATTAGCACAACGCAAAATTTAAACCAACCCCAGATTATTGGACATTCATTAATTGCAGAGTTTTCCAAGGTGAAATGGTAGCCAAGAATTCATGATCGTAAGCTGGTGACAATGATTACAATTATCGAAACATAGGTTTGAATTCTGAAGTCATTAAAGACCCGCCACAAAGAAGATTTGATGCGTGTCGGAAAGTCAAAGTCCTCATATGCCCTCCTCGTGTTGGGGATGCTTCTAAAAGAGGGAGCAGTTCAAACGCGCCCATAGTACTTGGCCATGATTCAGTCTTATGAGATCCGTTTTCAACAACCCTACCATAGTTTCTAAGTTGGGAGTTAGTAAATAATCAAACAATCCTTCTGCCGGCGCAGAATTGCTAAGCCCAACATTTTCTCGAAATGATTTTGAAGCTGGAGCCAATGATGATTTAGACACTTTAGCCGACATCCTACTGTCCTCATCTAAACCATGCCATCATCAGAGCTTTTTGTCCTGATATACTTAATGTAGCCCAGTAGCTAGAGTGAAGTGCTCGTAGCCTGTGTGCTATGAGTCTGAACTCTAGGGGCACAGAAAACGTAATTCGGAAGAAGATTGATGAACGTAAAGCTTGCTCATGCTGAATGGCGTCCCGTCGTTCTGTTAGTTATAAAACGGAAGAGGCTGATTAATTTGTCGTCTTCGTCACTCGACCGAGGCTCATGTTCAGATAGCCCTTATGTTGCTTTCTAGCGTGACAATAATACAACTCTCATTTACTCATCTGATACATTTAACGTGTATCAGCCCATCACGAGGTGGAAATCCTGAAAATACTCTTCCAATACATATCTCCAACTGAAATATCACAGACTGAGTTCGATAGTATTTTTACTCAACAAACTGTAACCGTTAGCTCGGGTTTGTTAATATTTTGGCTTAGAGACACTTTAGGCGGCCTGTATTTGCATGGGACAAATCTTCGTAAACATAACTTTTTTTTGTCCAATGGGCTGCGGATTGGTATTTTTACCATTGCAGACCCAGTACATCCCCAAGAGCTGGTATCACTCTTTAGTGCGGCGCCATATAGGCGGATACCAATCGCCGCAGGTAATTTTGACGCCCAGTTTCCTCCACAGAGAGAGGCACCTAAGTTCTGACGATGCGAAATTGTACCAGGATTTAATTTTGCTGAGAGTGCCCAAGCCAAACAGACACTCTAGTGATCTTTTACATGCTGTATAATCATACAACATGGCAGCTGTCGATTTTCTACATCACGAAAATCCACCGTTTTGGGTCGAACCCGCAACCTTGGGTGTGGAAGGCCAGTGACAAACCAACTACGCCATCCAGCCGGCTCGTAAACACAACTAAAGCACGGTATTTTTCAACCAACCTCATTTGACGAGATCGATACATGCCCTGAAAGTCAATCACCCACACTCTTGTCAAGCCTATTTGTTTACTATCAGTATTAAAAGATTTAATGTGCATCAACCTATCTACGTGAATGATTTTTAAGTAGAAATAATTATTATAACAATACAACTGCACTAAAAACTTATTTCCATCAGAGCAAGAAAGCTGTAGCCAGATAGAGGCTTTGCTAAATTATCTGATTGATTATATATTTACTATCCGATGCTTACTAGTTTGGATTGAGTGTATATTAGCACCGCACTCTAAAGGAGCAGAAGGCTATTCGTGGTGGAACACGTAAATTTTAACTGAGGTGAAGTGACGAGGACGTCATCTGAACTGGTACCACTCTTCTGCAAATTGCCAACATAAGAACTTTCAGCTTCGGCAGATTTCCTGCTCGTCATCCTTTATATATGGTTGGACTAGGTCTGCATCGGGATTGGAATTCTTGATTCGTCAATATTGACCACGGTTTCATATACCAGACCATTAGGTTATGGTGGCCACTTGGCTCAATAAGAGAGAGGCATAAATTTTTCCGTTGTTCTTGGACTACGTTTATTGAATATCAAACGATCAACAAAAAATATGGGACGATTATAGAGGACGAACCATGTTATTATGAGTTGCAACCATGCATAAAACTGTTCTGACTTCCCTTCCGAGCTTTAGAGTGGATACAGTCGGTCGAAAAAATAGTCGAGCACCGTGACCCTTTCAAAAAATGATTGAAAATGGAAAACGACCTTTTTGGAAAGGGCTCTTTTGGTCAGAATCGTGTCCCCTATGGTGTGTTTATCGAAAAAATTTTTCAAATTCCTCTGAAAAAAAATATGTTGGATGGGGCGCGAGAAAAAAAAAAGTTTCATCCTAGACGAAGGATGAAAATGGAGGGGGTGAGCCACAAATGAAATGGAGACTTGTCACGCTGGGTGAAAGCAACGACCCATGTAATGGAGGTAGGTCAGGGAGGGTAAATGAAAGGAAGACAAGTCAAGCTGGGGGAAAGCAGCGACCTATGAAGTGTACGCATTACAACGTTGGTATGTCGAGAAAAGACAGAGAATCATTCCAATAGGGGTGTTGTTAGAACATTGGAGGCGAGCCATCTCACGACGTTGCCATCTTGGCGTGTCATGGAGGGGTAGGTGAGTTTCAATGGTTTAGTGTCTAATGTATCTTTCGTTTGAGTACAAGTTTTCAAAGAGAGGCCCTCTCCAACGTTGGCACCTTCCTTCACCCAAAAAAGGGGGACCGAGTCGACTCTTGTGTCGACTTGGTCCCCCTTTTTTGGTTCAGTTCAATAGGTACAGTTTAATATTTCAATGTTCAATTTGTACAGTTTAACAGTTCAATGTTCCACATTTACTCCACTAAATCAGCCATTTGTTTCTGACATTCGGCCTGCAGCTTGTTGAAATGCTGTAGATAACGCGCAAACCGGTAAGATTTGACCATGGTGCACTCGGAAATGCCATAATTTTCGTGCACCTCATCGTGCATGTGATCGGTAAGCGTACGGTAATGGAGATCCTGGAACTTTGGCAGCGTCTCCAAGCTGATGGTAAACAACCCCAGCTGCACAAAGAAATTGCGCTGGTCGGTTCCCTTGACCACGATGAGGCCTCGATTGCCTTGCGCCAGCTGACCAAATTTACCCCTGACGAAAAAGCTGAGGTATTCGAGGGGCACGGATCCAGGCAGGTTGTTTTTGAGATGGAGACGTTCGTTGATATATACCGATTGGCCCGTTCATCTTTCGAGGTGGTGATCAAATTGGAATGATCCACGGTGATGCACATGACTTGTGGATCCTCCGAAATTCTGGCAATGGAGACTTCGATGGGGACAGGTTTACCCCCACGATCAAACACGTTGGCATGAGCAAAAACGGCTAGATGAGACATGTTGCATTTGAGAAGGAATGATTCTGCTGGGTAGAGGCTGGCGTTATATAGGCTCGAGGAGCATGATGTCAACTGGCATCCCATATTCCAAGGCCTTGCGATGCGAGCGTTCCACGTGGGGTTCCAACGCCCGTTTCCAAGCTGGGGGCATGACCAGGCGCCAAGGAAGGTGGTCGTCTCGATGCATTTCCCAATCATCCAACCACGTTAATAGTCTCACGTACACATCCGCTAGGCGCGTGCAGTTTGTGAGATTCAACGTATAGGCCTCCTTATTGTGAGGTTGATGGGCTTCCCAAACTCGGCGAGACGGGGGACGACCCAGTTGAAAGAATCTCAACTCGACGCCTGGATCCCACGTCAAATCCAAATGACTGGTAAACACGACCACGGTCTTTCCAAACGACCGAGGCACGTGCACTCCGAAATTGGGTTCAAAGAGGTTGGTGTAAGGATAGTCGTGCTCGTAATACGTGACTCGATCGGGCCAGCGACCCAAATTGACAAACAGGATCGTCGTGCGATGTCGACACTGGTCCAATAAATGTTGAATCATTCTGACACAAAGAGAAAAAGACTTGCTTTTTTAAAAAATAATACTTTTTGTTTGACACGGGTCCAATAAATGTTGTATCATTCGGACACAAAGAAGGAGACTTGTTTTTTAAAAAATAATACTTTTTGTTTGCAACGGGTCCAATAAGTGTTGTATCATTCGGACACAAAGAAGGAGACTTGTGTTTTTAAAAAAATAATCATTATTTTATTGATCTTTATCATACTCTACAAAACAGATTCAGAAGTTGTATGGCTTTAAATCCAACAGAGGGTCGGATGCAAGGGGAGAGTTTGGGCATTGACAAGTCCACGGGCTCCATCGCCATATCGTGTTCAAAATTCTCCAGGAAGGTGATGAGTTCATTGTTTTCATCAAAGATCGAGGGCACCAGGTGGAGCACCGAGGGTTCGGGTCCAGAGTAGGACGTTAGGAGTTGGTCGAGCCAAGCAGCTTCGGGCTCTGGCACGGGGTCTGGAGAGATGAGCTCAGGTTCTGGAATCGGCTCAGTTTCTGGAATCTGCACAAGTGGTGGAGAGAAGAGCTCAGGTTCTGGAATCTGCACAGGTGGTGGAGAGAGGAGCTGAGGTTCTGGAATCTGCACAGGTTGAGGATAGAGTAGCTCAGGTTGTGGAATCTGCACAGGCTGGGGATAGAGTAGCTCAGGTTGTGGAATCTGCACGGCCCAGGTCTCTGGATGCATCCTCGTTTCTTGGAGGGGCGCGTCTCCTCCCCAGATCGCTTCAGTCCAAGCACTGGGTCGGAGGCGATAGCTTGTAGGCGGTTTGATCCAACGTTTTTTTTCTTCGAAAATCTCCCAGGTGAAATCCCTTCTGAAGGAGCTGAGGGAGCAGGGATTCGGGGATCAGGTCCAGACCAAAAACGGTTTTTTGAACCGTCAACAGCAAATAGTGGGTTCCCGCCGGGATCGGATAGGCCGTGTGCGGCTCCAAGATGGTCCGATGGTAGAGCATTTGGTCGTAGGGCTCGAAACTCTTCTCGTGCACGTTGGATCGGTCTCAACACTGGAGACTGGAAGGGGGCAGTTCGTAGAGCAGCAGGGGCACCTGCGTCGTTTGAATGAAATGCACCTCTCCGGGGTGCACCGTTCTCAAACCAAAGGTAAAGTCTTTTTTCACAAAAAACATGTTAACGTAGATGTAGACCATCCTCTTGTCGGTATTTTTGAGCAAACGATCTGGATTTTTCAAGAGGCTTTTGGACACTTTTCCCCACAGGGTAGCGTTGGGTCGAAATTCGTTGACGTGCTTGGCTTCCAGCACGGCCCGCTTGAAATTGTCCATCAACGTCTTTTGGTGGTACCACGGATCTTGACGAAATAAGGTAAACACGCGTTTGGCGTAAGGGTCCTGGTAGAGGATGCCCACTCGCACCTGGCCCTGTTGAGCGGCATATTCCAACGCATCGGGTTTCTCGGGCAGCGTCACGGGCACCACGGTGGAGGAGAGGTGCTCGGGAAAGGCATCCATGCTGCAAATTGAGGAGAAGCGTCGACCCGCGTCCTCCTTTTATAGACGTGTCAGGCCGGATGCGAGTGAAAAATGGGGTTGAGAGGTTGGTGGAGAATGGCACACATGCCTTGCACGGCAATCCAACGATCACATTGCGTCTGGTGGCAAAAGGGACATTCGCCTCGTGCATGGGATTTCAAGAGCATGACGGGGATGCGTTTGAAGGGACTGAAAGTGCTCCATTTCACTTGAAGGTCTCTAAAGTCTTGCTTGGAACGAGAGTCGGTCACACAGAGGGTGCCGACATTGAGATAATTCAAAGAGTTGAACACTTCATGCGCCCCGACGTGATCCGAAGCATAGGAGACGACCCCGTTGGTGAGCGTGAAACCATGGTCTCGGAGACACAACAAGTCCAGACTGTGCGTATGGAAAAAGACTTGAGCGTGGTGCTGGGGAAATCGATAAGCATAAGGAGGGCGTCGTCGAGACGAGGAGAAACGACGTCGTCGTCGAGGGTCTTGGGGAGAGTTTAGTTTTGGGGGCTCATGAGAAGACTCAGGGTGTGAAGGAGAAGCCATGGAGGGCAAAGGGGAACCAGGGGTGGATAACAGGCTCAACACATCGTCCGTGTCGGTCATGTTGAAAAAGAGAAGCTGCAAATTATTTGCTCTGAAATGTAATCTGCAAAGTGTTTGCTCTTAAACATTCTCTCTTTAAAAAAAAAAAATTTTTTTAAGATAAATTTATTTCTTGTCTAGCTAGAGTTGTTTTCTTCGAGTGCTGCGTGTATTACAACTCCGTGCTCTTTAAAAGTTTAAAAGCTTTCTACCACCCTCATTTCATTTACTCGTCTAGTGTAGGGTGCTTTGAAATTTTGTTTCTTTTCAATCTATCGTGTCTGACCATGTCTGTTGTTTCGGATGCATGCTATTGTGAACAAGATTGTTTAGTGTGTTCTCGGGGAGAAGAGCCCCCTCATGATTGTGTGATTCACGTTTTATTAAAATCGATGGTGTTTCAAGAACCAGTGATGCACGGTGAACCCACCGAAGCACGATTGAAACAAATTTTAGAGATTGGACAACACTATTTACCCCGGGCCATGCATTGGACGGATGAAAATAGTAAATGTTGGCAAAGGATGTATGACGTGATCCAGAGTGGGTTTCCCAAACCCTCTGTCGGAAGCAAATAAAGTTTAAAAGATTTGTCAGACGCAAACAAAGTTTGAAATATCTGTCAGACGCAAACAAAGTTTGAAATATCTTTCAGAAGCAAAGTTTGAAATATTTGTCAGACGCACATAAAATTTGAAATATCTTTCAGAAGCAAAAATAAAGTTTCAAACATGTATCAGATGCAAATAAATTTTACAACCAATCTCTCTAAAAAAAAAAAATTATTTTTTAAAATTTTTTTAGAAAGATTGGAGAGTGTTTAAAAAGGTTGAGCCTTCCACTCGAGCTTTCATTTGCTTTGCTCTGTTGTCAACATTTCTTATTCTCTTCATGATGACCTCGTTCGATTCTCTCCTGGGTGACTTGGAACACCATCTTCTCCCCGGTTTGCGAGACAACGTCTCACGCTGGTCGTCTTATAGACGACGCTTGCAACGTTTAGCGGGGATTGTGAAATTTCAACAACTCGCGACCCACTTTCCCATTCCCGTCCAGGTGGTCTTGAGCGAGCATGGATTCCATCTTTCCGATTGTGTCTATAGTGCAGATGCCTGCACGGAAGGACCCGACACTTGCCATTGTTTTAATGTCTTTGACGCTCCCGAACACTATTTTATCGTGAAACGCTTCAATCATGTCGTCGTACGGGACGGGTCTTTACACTCCCTCGAATGTTTGACACGAGCTCACTGTCAATGTCGGAGACAGGGCCCCGTGGATCCACTCCCTACTCTTTCTGCCACCTTGAAAGGTGCCCCTGCTTGGCTTCCGGCGGGGAGGGCTTCCCGGAGATGATGCAATCCATTTCGAAAGAACGGACATGACCCTCAGAGGATCTTCCTCCTGTCTAGCCAATCCAAAAGCACTTCCTGCGCGTCGCTCTTCTCTCAAAAGCACGATTCGGACGCCTTTTTGCCTCATACGAGACAATGGAGTCTAACAAAGCTTTTCAAGTCTACCTGGCCGAATACCACGAGGCCCATTTGGCCGAGTACATTACTTTTATGATGCAGTTTCGAGCCCAGTTACAGACTCTCACTCCGTCCGACGTCATTGCTCTTTCCCCCGTGGACTTGGGAGACCTTTTACGGAAAGTGTTTCCCCATCCCGAGCCCCACGATGACCTGCCCACCTTCGAATGTCTCACCTCTTCTGAACCTTCCGAACTCTACAGTGATTACCTCGAACAGCAGGCGGCCCAAGGCAAAGGGGCCTTTCTGCAAGCTCTGTGGACGGTCTTGGCCCTCCCCAAATTGTATCGATTGGCGTACAAGGCCTGGAGGCGACATGGACCTCAACCGTTGGCCCCTTGGATTCTCTAGGCTCAAGCCGTCTTGGATGGCTGTTTTGCACTCAAATGGCCCGAAAGCGTCTTTCGAGTGCCAGAGACTTGTTCCATCTGCTTGAGTCCCATGCATTGGCCCGAGAAAACGCATTGTGGCCATGCCTTTCACATGCGGTGTTTACTGCAACACCTGGAGGTGAGGAATACCTGTCCTCTCGGCAGGGAGCCCAACCCCATACGAGCAGCCTCGTAGAGGAGGGGGACAGGGATTCCCCAGAAAAATGGGAGATAGATGACTGGAAAGGAGCATAGCTCGGGACCAGTCATTCATCTCCCCTTTTTTGGGCAACTCTCAGAGTCAAGGTTGGAAACGACCCGAAAAAAAAAATCTGACAAAATTTTTAGAACATTGTACAAGATCTAAGACCAATAAAAAGTGAAAGATGAAAAGCAAATCATGGTGACATTCCATATATTATACTAATTTATTGTTTGGAACAGCCATGGGAGAATGTTTGCTGGAAAGGAGCATAGCTCGGGACCAGGAATCATTCTTCCATTTGGGGGGTTTGGAAACGACAAGAAAAAAAACTCTGACACATTGATTCAGACTGTGACTGGAACATTGTGTGTAAGATTCACAATGGAAGGTTGACACATTTTTTGAGACTGTGCCTAGAATATTGTGTAAGATTCACAATGGAAGGCTAAAAAAATAAAATATCGCAGAAGCCAAAAAAAGAATTTGAGGCAAGTTTGAAATATCTTTCAAAAGAAAATAATATTGACAACAATCTCTCTTAAAAAAAAAGAAAAAGAGAAAAAAAAGGAATTTTTTTTTTTTTTTTACAGAGTGAGAAAACTTTTCTGAGCAGAGAAAAAATTTTCAGAGCAAAGAATAGTTTGAGTTTGACTCTAAGTTGTCGAGTGTTTATACCCTACATTCAAGTGACGTCACGTACATGCGCAGTAGAATGTTATAGGACTTGTCATTTTTATTCAGTGTCTCATTTCTCATGGCATCGTGCTCGAAACTTCCATCTCGGTCTATTCCAATGGGATCGAGTTATTTTCGATTGAAACCGTGTTGGTTTCCAGGCTCTCGATATCCTCCTATGGGGGTATTCCCAATGGTTGTACAGGGTTCGATAGGACTCGTAGCCCACGTCCTACTCTGCGCGACACACGTTCATAGGCACCCTAGGAGCCCCATAATGTACCTTTGAATGTTATTATGGTTCACTCCTTACAGACCCTCCTATAGGGGGAGCGCGTCTCTTTTATTTGACATACTGTAAACGCTTCTCGGTTCCATAGAAGCCGAGATAGGTTCGTACCTGCCGAGATAGGTTCAAGACAAGGGTCACCTGTTTTTGAACCCTAGAGATACTCCTAGGGGGGGGGTAGGATCTTGTAAGGGGTATCCTTTGAAAGAGCCTTTTATTCCAAACAGATGGATAGGTGACACGATGACCTGAGGGGTCCTAGGGCTGAGCAAGGTCCCGTTCAAGTTTCGCGTGACGCGAAAAATGACCCGCACTCAAACCACTATAGCACAAAAACCATTAAAGGTGCAACATCAAAACCAAGTTTAAACGATGACCCATCGTATGGGTCATCCGAAAATATAAAAATATATGCAAAAATATCATAATGAAAACATTAAAACATTACGTGAATAAAGAGGTCATGCGAGACTCACCGGCCCTTAAGGGGGGCTTACACACAAATTTTGTGGCAAGTGACCCCGAAAAGGGATAGAAGAGATGGAGCTCTATCGGATGACATCACAATTGGCAAGGGTCGACCACTGGTGTGGGCACTGTTCGCTGAAAACTGTTCTCAGAGGCAGTGGTGGAGCCCCAAGTAGGATTGGAGCTTTCGGAAAACGCTTATTTGTAGGTCTTAATCCAAAATTATTTCTCTGAAACTAATTTTAAAAAAAAAAGCATCCTCCTAGCAGCTGGTCGACTGAGCTCCGGTGATTTCGGTGTATCTGTGGGCGTCTGGACTGAAAAACAGTCCTCATTCCCATATCGTGACAGTCTTAGATGTTGGAGCGGCTTGTTTGGAGATTTTCATTCTGCGGGGAGTCTTGTTGGCTTGTGATTGGTTGGAAGGTGATCTGGAGCGAGCGAGTCATCCATTTTATACCCAACATTCAAGAGTACTCACATCATGCATGCGCAGTAGAGTTTTAAAGGGCATGCGCAGTAGCATTTTGTTGGACGTAATTTTTCGCAGCATTAAACTCGTAGTATGGAAGATTTTC
>BMAO01014169.1:0-34593 GCA_019973975.1 Trichonephila clavata | reverse complement strand
GTTTCTAGCTTAATTAGAAGCCAAGTTACAGCTTTTTAATATTACTTCATCATGAATTTCTCTGACCGGAAATGCCTTTCTGCTAACCGGAAGTGGCCCAAATTGTTTGTTTACGTTTCTCTTTCATGGTATATTACATGAAATATGAAAATTAATATACAAATATTTTGTCAGAAATTAAAATAGAATATTTGAGAATAAATATAAATGTATTTAGAAATACATTTTTCCTTTTTTATGTATGAAATCTGGCATCAAATTTGTTGTTTAGTGACTTTGTTTACATATATGTTTGATTTTCATACTGAAAGAATCGACAGCGTAGAAAGTTAAAAAATAATTCTATTCTGTATTATTTTGCTTGAAAATGGTTAAAAGTATTGCTAGAAAGCGTAAGAGACAATTTTTTGGAAATAAATACACAAAAATTTCCGAAAATAACAGCAATTCAACACCTGTTCCTGAATGCACTGCTAGTTCTTCAAAAATGGGAAATGAGAGTATGTCAACTGCAGAAGAAATGCCTGGTCCTCTGTTTGGTAACAGAATCATTGATCTTGAGCTTATTGTGGATGCATTTTCTCAACTTTGCTGCCCAAAATGTTTTGCTGAAAAAGTAGAGCTCTTTGAGGATTCCGTGTATGGATTATGCTCTCATTTTACACTAAAATGTAAATGCTGTGACTTTTTCTTTGCATTTGCTTTATCAAAAAAAGTTGTAAATGCACCAGTCATAAATACCAGGCTAGTATATGGTATGCGGCAGATAGGCAAGGGTTTTGCTGGTGCATTTAAATTATGCTCAACATTAAATTTGCCTCGACTGAGAGACAAAAACTGCTTTCAAAAATCAGGAAGCAAAGCTTTTAAAAGTGGTTCAGGAAGTAGCTGAGGAATCCATGAAAAAAGCTGCTACTGAAATTGCGGATATAAAACAAAATTTTTCATCTGATTTTGTAAAATGTGGCATATCTGTGGATGCACATGGCAGCGTAGAGGCTATACGTCTATGAATGGTTGTGTTGCTGCAATATCAGTTGATACTGGTAAGGTGTTAGACGTAGAAGTTATGTCATCCTACTGTCCTACATGTAAGAGACTTCAGACTATGCCAAGAAACTCTGAATATGAGTCGTCAAAAGCCGACCACATATGTCAGTGTAACTTCACGGGATCTTCGTCAAAAATGGAAATTGTGGGGGCTTCACGAATATTTCTTCGTTCAGAAAAAAACTGCAGACTTCAATACACGCAATATTATGGGGATGGTGACTCAAAAGCTTTCATGAGTGTGAAAGACACTTATGGAATGAACAGTGTGACAAAGTTTGAGTGCATTGGCCATGCACAAAAGAGAGTGGGCTAGCGTCTAAGAAAGCTAAAAACAAAAACTAAAGGACTGTCTGGTAAAGGCAAATTAACTGATAATTTTATCGACCGACTTCAAAATTACTACGGAATTGCTGTACGCAGTAATGTCGGTAACTTAAATGCCATGCAGCAAAATGTAATTGCTGCGTTATATCACTGTGCATCAAGTGATAAGAAACCGATGCATGGTCAGTGCCCAATAGGGAAAGACAGCTGGTGTTATTTTCAGCGGGGGTGGCAAATGGAACAAAATGTACCACAAAATATGCTAGTTTATCAAATGATGTTTTAAATAAAATTAAACCAGTATATTTAGAACTATGCGACAAGCAGATATTAAGTAAGTGCTTACATGGACGCACGCAAAATGCAAATGAGTGTTTTAACGGAATAGTCTGGCAAAAAGTTCCGAAAGAAGTATTTGTTTCGCTCAAAACAATTAAATTTGGGTCGTATGATGCTGTTATACATTTCAATGAGGGATTAAATGGGTGCCTCAAAGTTTTTAATAAGATGAATATTGAAAATCCTGGGGTGTTTACCTTACGGGGATATAAACATGTAGATAAATGCAGAATCCATGAATCGATTCATAACGCAGACCCCAAAACAAAGAAACATAGGAAAATTTTAAGAGCCCTTAAAAAGAAAAAAAATATTGTTTTAGAAGTTAAAGATGGAGAGAATTATAAATCTGGTGCATTTTAATAAGAAAGTAAGTGTTTTCCTTGTAATCAGATTAGTTTAAAGTTATTTTTGTCATTTTCTCAAAATGAGTTTTTTTTACATTTTTTCTTACCGCAAAACACAATATCTCAAAAAGTTACGCTTGGATGAAATAAAAATTTTATACATATGTTTTTTAAATACTAATACAGGGAATAGACCTCTCTTAAGATTTTACTTTGAGTAGACATTTTTTTATACAGCAATAAAGTGAAAATTACAATAGCTTTTAAAGAAAATGTCAACGTTAAGAAGCTCGAAACACAATAGCTTCTCACGTAATGGTTATATTACCAAAATAAGTGTCTATTCCCTAGATAAGGTTGTATGCTATATTATTCAATTTACAAAATGTCAATATATTTATTTTATTTACAGTTATCATGTTTTGCGTAAAGTCTTATTTTTTCTTATTTTTTCATAAAATACCCCTTTTACAGAAAAAATGTGCACTAATAAGACTTTACTTGGGTGTTTTTCTGATTTTAAAGACCCATAAAGTCATAAAATATGCATTAACCGGCAAAATTCAGGTTAATTCAAAAAATTTTCTTCGAAGGTGTTCTGTTATCTTAAGAACTCTTTGATCCCTGAAATGGTAAGTCAATTGTAACTAATCGAATCTTCTAACTAGGCCACAAAACACAGAGTAATTCATAAAGAGTTATACACTTTCCAGTTACTGTAAAAAAGTAATGGTAAAAAAACAGGCACCATCTCATCGAAGAGTAAGGTAGTTGTAATTTTTAAAATTTTTTGTCTACAAACTGACAGATATAATGTAAGCAATAGTCGGCGCGCGTGTTACGTGACCAAACATTCAAAATGGCGGTGTCTACAGTGAAAGCGGATTTTTGTGTTTTTGAATTTAGCAAAATGGAATCCACAACTGCTGTGCAACAGCATTTTTTATCATGATTCGGAAAAGAACCTAACTAGGAAATCTATATAAAAATGGTGTACCAACTTTTAAAACTACGGGATGTTTGAGCAAAAGTTAAAGTCTTGGACGAAGCTGAGACAGCTTTGAAATTGTCCTTTCTGATGTATTGCTATGTTGTTCATTTTTGAAATGACCCTCAGGATAAGAGATATTTTAATTTTTACAAAAACTAGAGCACTTTATCTTAGTTATTACACGAAATTGCTTAAAAAACAGTAATTATATTCTCATAAGGGACTGTAAATTTTATAATAAAACAATGGTTGATAAATCTATAGGTTAGATCACTTCTACTATTATACAGAACATACACAAAAAATTTCAGTTGATTATTTTCAAATTTTTTTTAACTATCGCTGGCTCCGTTAGAGTATTTTTGGAAAAACCCATTTCGAGTAAAACGCATTTTAAAATATGACATCTTGCTTAAAGTAGTGGCATCTGCTTTTACTAAAACACTTATAGTTTTTGTTCTAGTGAAAGAAAAATAATAAATTTGGTATTTTCATAAAGCTAATAAGATGGTCTATAAAATAAAATCATAAAAATTTTGTCAATTTTTGGAAAAATCCACAATTTTAGGGTAGTCTGATACTTTAACACAAGTTTAAGTGGAAAAAAATTACCGGCTCCATCTATGTTCTGTGACTAAGGGTTCACACAATAGAATATCTGTGACTGTCTAACAAAACTTAAAATAGTCCCATACAATTCTATTTCAGGTTAAATTCAATATCTTACTTTGTTCTTGATTTATAGGGCGTGGAAACTGTATACTTCTGTACGAATCGCAATGTATAATACTGATTCAAAATGAAGGACAGTCCGACCCCGATTTAACAAATTTTTCTCTTTCCCCAATTGATATGAAAGCAAAACCTCCTTTTTAACAAATTATTTCAACAGCTGAACATTTTTTTATTAGCTTCTATTAAAAAAAATTGAATTCCTTTCAAAGGACATACCGTTTTTTTCTTTTCTTTTCAAATCCCCTTGGAGCAGGATAGATTACACAAAGTCCAATTGACTTTTTCGCATAAGCATGTCACTAAACAGATCATGATCTTCAAACAACTGTCCTAGGGAAATGCCCCAGCAGTCCCAGAAGATGAGCAGGAGAAGCAAGGAGAGAGAAGAGACCCCTTAGAGCAGGAAAGCTTACACTAAGTCCAATTGACCTTTCCGCATGAGCGTGTCACTAACCAGATCATGATCTTTAAACAACTGTCCTAGGGAAATGCTCCAGCAGTTCAGAAGGTGAGCAGGAGAAGCAGGGAGAGAGAACGGACAAGCAAAGAAAGACTTTACCACCTCCACAAAGATAATACCTCACAGGTGACCGCTTCTAAAGAGCGCCAAGGTTGTCCGAAGAGCCCTGAATCTCCGGCACTGTAGAGATAGACCAGGACTCTTAGCTACGTACCAGCGATGAGCGGGAGGGTTATGTCAAGTCAAATTCATTTTAGCTTTGTGCAGGGAATGAATTTCGGAATATCTCAAGGCAGAGGAACTGGGGTTAGGGAGGTAACAACCCTATTAGCCGGCTCATCAGTCCTGGATTCAAACCCTGGGCTGTCGAGCCCAGATGAAAGGTCGACTATGCCTTTCATCTCTTCAGTGAGTCGATAAATGAGAACCAAGCTTGATTGGGAACTAAAGACTGGGGGTTTCGCGTTACACTGACCACCTGACTGGAACATCTGCTCACGTACCTCAGTGTTCAAGGTCACGAAAACTGAGGCGGGTTCAGTTAGGCATTGGTCCTCATGGGCTGTTGCACCACCGTGTGTGTGTGAGATTAGTTCTCTCTCTAAACCTTCAAATATTTTTTAAAATGTTCATAAAAGATGACGGTATTTTTAATTTTTTAGAATAAGCATTATAGCGGCGAAAATATTCAGTAATCCAGATGGTAGAGGTGTATTTGGAAAGCCTATCGCAGCAATATGCAATATCTTCTCTAATAAGAAATATTGAATTGAAATGACATTTAATTAAATATAGCATTCTGCTGTGAGAGAAGTGATAGAATATGAATATTCATTACTTTATTAGCAATCAAAAGTAGAATATTTAATCAAAAGACCAATTGGGTCCTTAAAATTAATTTCATTGAAAATACCTAGTACACCCAATCAAAAACCACTTTATTTTATTTATTTACCAAATAATGCTGCTTCTGAAACATTTCTGAATAAGTATTTTCTAATAACAAATTAATTTTCAATATAATAACCCGAATATCTTTTCAAATTTATCGAACGTTCTCCATTTAATTCAAAATGTTATTCTTTTAATCAACAATAGGTGTAATTCACAATGAATTCTACCTGTCATTGATAGAAGTACGGATTTCTTGGTGGTTATAAGAGCATTATACTTTTTTATATAATCTGAAAACCCATTTATTTTTCATGGATTATTAAGAGAAATATTTCTTCTTGAATTGGAAAAGAAAACCAAAAACAAAAGCTGAACAAGCGCATTTTAAAACTGAAGGATAATTGTTTATGCTTTATGATTTTTTCATTTCTCTTTGTGTGAGTCTTTTTCCAATGATAGTGCATTTTGTGCCTAAATGCATTCGCTTCGCTATGTTTGCTTTTTAAGCATTACAAAGCGGGATCTCTTTGTAATTGAGATCGAATTGTTTTCATTAGATCGAGCGAAAAATTTATTTTCATTTCATTTCACCAGGAGAAAATGTAAATAGTGCATTTAGTTGTTATTGGTAGTTGTACGTATTTGAAGCATCGATTCTTCTCTGGGTTTGCATGAGGTGTTTTGTATTTGGGAAAGAATGGCAGTTTTTGTGTAGTCATTTGCCTATGAAATTTCAATTATTTGTATTAACCTTTAAAGGCAAATAATTTTATTGTATTGTTTATTATAGGGCTTATGGTTCCAATACATATTTTTTGAAATAAAATGAAGTACAGGGTAATAATTACGGTACTGCGGTGCCCATTACGTGTACTGCAATTGACACCTCCTCGCCATCAAGTCTATATGGAGTGGTGTCACATTTGAAGGGGTGACTTTTAGGCTTCCAAGCCACCGTAACATTTCTGAAAATGAGAAAGCATATAGGCTTGCTAAAAAGGGATCTCTCATGTCCCAAGCTGACTCTACCTTGCCTTTGCGTAACATCAAAAGAATCATTTACAGTAAACTGCAAATTAATAGCGTCTCCATGTATGTTGAAGCAGCTGCTGGTAAAAGGTGCTTAACAAAAGTGGTAGAGTTCCCAGTTCCCTGCCTGGATCTGTTGGAGTTGCGTGCTTTCGTTTACTTACAAAGCATGACAACTAGCAAAGTCATTTAAATCGCATTGGAGTAAATGATTCTGCTTAGTGCCCTCTGTGCAACCAGGGTGAAATGGATGGTGACCACCTCAGACACTGCCCTATTGTTTTAAAGTTTTTTGTAGACTACTCTACGGAGATAAATTTTCATTCTTTTTATGCTTCGTCATCATTTTATTGGGCTGCTCGTTGACTAATGGCAGAGATACCGAAGACGGGCGTAGCATAAAAAAAAACATTCGAAGGGATTGAACTGCAACCGAATGAAATCAGGTCGTCTTCAGCAATTAATCTGGATTCGTTTTGGGACATGATGACAATCGTGTACGTGTGTAGAGGGCCCGTGGGGAATATCTCAATGCTGCCTCTGCTGTACAGTGGCACACCGCTCCCACAACTTGTGTGATGGTATGGGATGCCCTTTGCATGCGACACAAGGTCACGCATAATATCAGTCTCCTGCAGTGTGTTGGTGACTTTCTTTAACCACACATGTATTACCACTCATGGCAAGGCTTCTAGTAACTATTTCTAACAGGATAATACTTGCCGACTCACAGCAAGGATTTCGCACCCTTCCCTGGCCCTCTCGATCCTCAGATTGATCTCCGATCGAACATATCTGGGATAATGTATAACGCAAGTTGAACAATGGTCAAATTAGAGGGGCGTTTATAGCAAATGTGGAACGATAGGCCACGGGACACCATACGGGACTTGCACTTGATATTCAACCGCATCACATCATGGATTCATATTATAGGTGGCTTAACTGGGTACTAAAACATCCATTCATTTTCATTTTTTCTACAATAATTGTTTATTTTGCTTTGCTTTTGTAATAACTTACATCAACCTTGTACTTACGTTGTGTGTAAAATTTCGTTTTATTCCGGCAGCTCTTTCTTAGGGCTCAAGTTTTTATGGCATTGAGTGTATTACAGGGAATCATTAAAAATTCCCATGCCCTTAATTTTTCAAAAAAAAAAAAAAAACACATTTTAAATAAAATTTGTATTTTTCTCTGCGATATTGAATTTTCTTTTTTTATTGAGTAAAACAGTGTATAAGAAAAAATGTTCAGACCAGTGACTTTCCATATATTTTGCCCTGAAAAATCCATTATAAGAAACTCATCTTATTTAATTGATAATTTTCAATGTAGCTATTACATCAAACTGTAAATTTTTAGATATTTAATAAGAATTCAAAAACTCAACCATTTTTTAAAGCCGCTTATTTTACAATGATTAATAAAACAAGCTTATAAGTATGGATATAAGGCAATAAAATAAATCAGCACAAGATCATTTTCATAAATGATTAGATTCCAAGCATTTCAGATATTTTTGCCCACCCTCCCTACTCAATCCATGATGGCCTGGTTAGAGTAACGGAATGCTTAACTAAAGGATAATGCCTTTGTATTTTCAAAGATTGCTTACCACTCTGATGCCTATTAAACAAACCGGGATCAAGCCTCAATATTGATGTGGTATAAATGTTGGTATGAATCTTTTAGTTAGGCTGTAGTCCTCAGTTTTTGAACGCGAATCAGATTTTAAGGTCTGTCGCTAATTTGCCACGTTTTTCTTTTGGACAGACATTAATTTTTAATTTAGTTTTGAAAAGAAACTACTTCCCATGATAGAAATTTCGCTGTCGTCTCCCTCTTATTTTTTTCAATGATCGATATTACGATGTATTGTAAGACAATGGAAACAAGATGACGTGAAGTTCAATCGCTGCGCAACTAGGATTGTTGCTTTGCAAAATGTAAAGGAGAATGAGGAAAATTTATACTCCTCGTCAAAACCAAGAAAATTTGTTTAAGTGATTGATTGCCTTGGTTTTTGATGTGTAACATCTTTCCTCTCGGTTGCTGGATATTTGTAAGAGTGATTTGGGGAAAAGGGACGGAAGTGTGTCACAGGAAGTCGTGGAAATGTGTGCTATTTGATTTGACCAATCAGCGCGCTTCGTGGTGTCGCTTCGCAACCCTCGCATCGGGGTCCAACTCTAGTAGCCATCAAGCTGCCAGCCTTTTTTATATTGTTAAGTTTAGCATTTCAAAGGATTCGAATTCAAAAACTCGGTTTCATTTTCTTGACTCTAAATCCACTTCTCATATACCAGCAAGTCTTATTAGACTTCATCCATGATAAACTTGTGATTTTTACGCTCAATTGTCAAAGTCTCAGGGCTCGTTGTGTATCAAATCTGAGAACAGTGATTTCGGTTGTCGTATACATTTCTCCGAATCAAACTGTTCAAAATAGTAAAGGTTTCCTCCATTTTGTACTTTTACCATTTACCGAAGGTGGTTCTGCTCTTTAAAAAAAACTATCACTCGCTTCCCATGATTGAGTGGTGATTCTAACGTTAACTTCAGTTTGCCAGAAGATGAGCCGTTCATAGCTTTTTTCAATGATGAGCTCAAGCTCAAAATGAACACAAATCGAAATGTTTCGACAACTAACAGTGGTATTGTTATCGACGCTGTTTTTCAACGGATTTTAAATACTTTGAAATCACAAGTATATGTGTCATATTTTAGTTATAAGTTTTAGTCTCCGCTCTCTTCCTCAAACTGAACAAGAATAATTATTTTTGGTAAAAAATTGCATTGCCCCTTGTGTTAATTAAATCAATTTTCATTAACGGTATAATTATTCGATAGAAAATTATTTCCAATCCCACCCGATTAATTTTTTTCAGGATTTAAGTTACTATTTCATATTTACCACGATAACAGGTCAGATTTTACACATTATTTGCGACTACTGTAAGACTCGTTTAATTTTTTTGTTCAAGAAAACAAAACCCACACATCCAAAAGAGCTTAAAGAAAGCCCTCAGACCGATTATCCAGGAGTCAACAACTATTCCAAGAAATACAGAGTTTGGCAAGATATAAATTATATATACAAGACTAAACTCAAAGAAAAAGATCTTGGCTAAAATCCAGAGAGAGAGAGAGAAGATAGTATAGTTACTTTATACACAACCAAATGAATACATTATGTTCCAATATCACAATGTTCAATCTGGGTTTACAGACAATTGTAAGAATACAAAGTGCATAAAATCACCCAGGTCAGGGTGATTTATTTATTTATTTTCCAGGTAGGATTTAGGAAATCAAGTGATTGGCATTTATGAATTTTGAGAAAGTAATCAGATAGGGAAGGAAATTCTAAGCAAATTTTTATACCAAGTCCCTTTTTTACGATGTTCTTCTTCTTTCGGTTCAAGTATCGACTGCCCTTCCCTTAAAAGTTAATTCACAAACATTGATCAATCATTCACTTTACATATTTCATGGAAATTCGAATAAAGAGTTAAAGTGTTTGACTTATAAGTTAATTTAATGAACCTTGTTTTTTGTTCTGACTCATCTCTTTGGCCTTGAAGATTCCCAAA
Organism: Trichonephila clavata; assembly: GCA_019973975.1. Taxonomy (NCBI): domain Eukaryota; kingdom Metazoa; phylum Arthropoda; class Arachnida; order Araneae; family Nephilidae; genus Trichonephila; species Trichonephila clavata. The sequence continues at coordinate 24,825 of BMAO01014169.1, read as the reverse complement.
TCTATGATCAGGTTATAAACTGAATTCTCTCAATTCTGAATATAAGAATCCCGTAAACTAAAATGCAACCTAACATCAATACAGACATAGATAGGCAAGTAGTTGGCATAGATAAGCGATGAGAAATTAAACGCTCTAGCCTATATAGCTAAGTATACCGTCAATATATCGGAAAATGTTGAGTCGCCAGTCAATGGGTGACATATTGGATGAATAAGTATTGCAAAACTTAAGGAAAATGTCCATCTATTGATAAATAGCGTATACTTGTGTATAGTTGAGCTGGTATCATTTTCGGCTAAGATGAATATTAAGTAATCTTGGAATTCTCAGATGCTGTAATATAAACTTAAGAGAAATGATCTAGAAAGCTTAATTTGTAGATTTACAACTTAGAAACTTTGGGATTGAGGTTTTAACGCTAGATTTTAGGGAAGAGGCTAATGCGCAAATTTGCAAAGCCTGTTACGCGTTTACTTAATAGGTTTCAAAGTCAACTATCCTAGCCAAAGCTTTCTATATGATTTACATATACAAATTTGGTAAATATTTGTGCGTATAATTCTCAAACTCATGAATATAAAATTGTTATTGCATGCATAGTAGAAAATTACAGCATATATTTAGATATATAAGCCGTATTGAAATTAAATGGGTCCGACGATTAACAACGATTTTCAGCATGGTATTAATTTTCGTTCAAGATGTTTGAATAAGGAAACCAGGAAAAACATTTTACTTATAATATAAACTCGATACATTTTTTAAAAGTAAGTAATCATTTCGAGTATTATATCCTTTTTCATTACTGAAAAAGAAAAGTTTCGTAATTCAAGACGGTACTTTGTGCTTTGGTTGAGCGTTTTGTATCTAATTTAATTAAAAGACATTATATAAGTGTTCGTTAAAAAAAAAATATTTTCCATTCAGAGTGTCATCTGTAGGAGCATGAAAGGTACTCTAGTGGTTAGGATCACGAACTCGTGGCGGACGTGTCATGAACTCGAGCCCAAGTGCCCCTGAAGACCCACCGTGTAGAGAAATTGGTGCGTTAAATTTGTCGATGCTTAAAAGTTTTCCCGTTGACATGGTGGGGTAGTTTGGAGAAGGTACATTACAATTAAAGTTGTCAACCCTTTAACTTTCGATTAAAAATTAAGCGATTCGTTTCCCAGTGCAACCGTTTTTCACATAGGTGCGAGTGTGTGATTTATTGGGGGGGGGTGAAGAATCCTTCCCCCCCAGCAAGGAATAAATCAGCAAATCCTTCGCTAATACTGTCGAGATCATTATGGGGCATTCCAAATTCTTCGGAATAGTTTTACTGATAAGGGCACAAAAAGAAGATCATATTTTGGAAAGACGTATATATACGTCCGGGTGACAAACGCATCGGTTGAATGAAGCATATATATACACCGACGGCCATTAAGGGATTAATAACTATCTTGTACTTCATAATAGTTAAGAAATCAATCAGGCGCTCCAAGATAGTAAAAAAACAACTGAATTCCTATACCAAATTTTTGCATTGAAATTATACTGATTTGTTTCCTGTGTTTTTCTTCTCCATATGTTACAGTTTGCCTTTCATGCTCGTACAGATGACACCCTGAATGGAAAATATTTGCTTGTTTTTTAACGAACACTTATATAATGTCTTTTAATTAAATTAGATACAAAACGCTCAACCAAAGCTACACATTACCATGTTTTATAGTGATTATTAATAATTAATTATATATATATATAAATCATCCTTATTTACCAATTAGTAAAAAGCAGTATGTTGTAAAACTCTGTAGTGTACAGATAAGAGGCACAGTTTTAGGTCTAGTATAATTTATGAAAATTTCCATAGACTTTAGTAATCTTTCATAGAAATCTTAGGTTAGTGATACGTAAATTGCTTCAGAAATGGACAGCGTAAATAATCAAAATATGTTTAGTGGGCCTATATTATTTAACATAAAACAATTTGAACTTTTTAAAAATTAATTATTTTAAAAATTCTTTAATTTTAAAATGTGATAAATAAAGTTGTGATTTTATATTAAATTTTTTTTAATTATACATATTAAGCAAATATTAATGCATTTGAAAAAATTTCATGATATTTTTTAAAGCGTGTTCCTCTTCTTTGCACTTACAAAAGATTTTGAATTTACTTTCCGTGTTAATTCTGAGAACTACATTTTGCACACTCGTACACACTCACAATATCTCACACTCACACACAGACACATTCACACCCTCTCTGACACACACATTCACACTCAGACACACACATTCACAAAAACTCTCACACTCACATAAACATTCACTTCCTCTCACATTCACAATTACACCCACACTTTCACTCACATTTGCACATTCCTCTCACTCACAGAACACAGACTCTCACGCACTTATATACATACACACACTCACAAATACATACACACACTTACGCATACACTCACACATACATACACATACTCACACACACATACACACATTCATACACATACACACACTCATACACTCACACTCACACGTACATACACACACATTCACACTCACACATACATACATACACACACTCTCACACACACTCCCACTCACGCCCGTACGCTCACGCACTTACACACATATATATACACCCATACACATACACACATTCACGCCCACATGTACACATGTACACACTCATACACACACTCATATATACTCGCACACACATACACACACTCAGACACATACACGCGCACTTAAACACACACGCACATTTACACACACACGCACAACACACGCACCACATTTACACACACCCCATACACACGCACCACTTACACACCCACATACAAACACACGCACACTTACATACACGTAAACATACGCACACATACAAGGCTCACACACACACACGCACACTTAAACACACACTTATACTTACACACACGCATGCACACTTACAGACACACACGCACACTCGCACTCTCCCACTCATTCCCTCAATCATACGAATAATCAAACTCGCACGCTTGCTCATACTAACACTAATACTCACACTCATACACACACTCACACACTTACATACTCCCACACGCACACTCACTCTCACACACACTCTCACATACTCACTCTCACACACTCACATACACGAGAGACACATGACAGTACCACATATTGTGCAATACTAATACATTTATAAGCGCAAATGTGTATTTTACTTCTTGTTATATCAGAATGTATTTTACTTTGCTGGCTTTAAGAACAGTAGAACGTTGTTTATCCAAACGTTTATTATCCGGTGCGTCAAATAAAGGGGAATATACTAATCCATGATAAATTTATTTTTAAACATGCAACTGTTAAACTTTTATATTGAAATGAATAAATTTATTAATATAGAAATGAGAATTATATTAAATATGCGAATTATTAAATATAATGTGTCTTCTTCACAATAATATAATTCAGGGGTCTCAGGGGTGTGTTAATTTTGTCTCTAGGGGTGAAAATATAAAAAATTTTCGCCCAGGTATACTTCTTTTAAATTTAAATTAAATCATTCGAATCTTTTACACATTATTTACAAAGGATTATGGTTTCAAAAAAGTAAAAAATGTTTGAAAAATAATTATAATTTTAAAAATTATAAGCATATATACAAATAAGAAATAATTTTGTAATAAATATTAAGTGATTTTTGCGTTGTGCACGCTTTTTTCTAAAATAGTAGACTGTGATGTATAAGACTTTATTATAAAATATATCATACTCTTTAAACCCTACTAATTTAAGAATAAAAATCATTCGTATTTCAAAATATTTAAATAATATTGAAATTTTTAAAAAAATTTAAAAATTTATTTTTTAAAAACATTTTTAAATTATAATTTATTATTTTATTTATTAAAAAACACTACAGTGTAATGAGGATACATTTAACTTTATAAATCAACTTATTGCTAGTAAAATTAAAGATGCTATTTTAGATAATAGCCTGCGCAACGTAAAACTTAATTAATATTTCTTACAGAAATATTTCTTATTTTCATATGCTTTTAATTTTTAAAATTATGGTTATTTTAAACATTTCAAACTTTTCTGTGCCTCTGTTCCTTTATAAATAACGTGTAAAAGATTCGAATTATTTAATTTCAATATCAAAGAGTTATATATATTTGAATATTGTTCATATTTTCAACCCTCTAGAGAAAGTTAACACCCCTGAGACCCCTTATGTCCAAACTTAAATTATCTATTATTGGAACATTTTTTGTACCGGAAGCGCTCTGACCCGGAATTTTATTCTTTTACGTAAAACGACGACAGTTTTTGTCATCTCAAATCATTTACCGATTTAAAATATTTCACCCTCCATCTTTTGTTTTCCCAAAGAGACAAAGCATCATTCTTCTTCTCCCGAACACCGTCACACGCATCCCCTTCCCTCCTGCTATTGGTCAACGAGTGTTCCACCAGGAATCATCCATCACCAGGAAGTTGACACCGTGTTTAGGGGGATGGCGAAAATCAATCGAGTTGATGCATGGTCTTGTGTCATTACTGGACACTTGTCTCCTCGTGGAAAGACACCCAAGAATGTGTCAGAAGTTGTCGAGTTTAACATGTTGTGACATGCCTGCGTGAACTCTGTGTCAGGGTTGGAGACAAGAAACGTTATGGATGAAGGTTAAGATGTACCAAAAGGAGAATGGAGGGTGTGTGTTTGTTTATCATCGTTTAAGTAAACAATAAGGTTGTAACTAAATTAGTTCCTGTGCATTCTGTTTCTCCATTGACAGAGTGTGGAACCCAAGATTTCGTGGTTAATTAAAAGGTCCATTTGTATGACCAAAATGTTCCACAAAAAGGAAATTTTTTTATTGCATATAACTAAGCATAATACTAACAGAATGAAAAAAATAAAAAAAATTTATTTTAATTTTCAGTTTTAAGGTATCCGACTGGTTGCGACAACTTTTTTTTTGAAAAAAGGAGATATGGGGATTTTTTTTGTTGTTATTTTTAGATTTCCTTAATGCATTTTAAGAAAAATGCGCTAAAATTAAGAAGAGAAACATAAATTATTATTACTAAAATGGGAAAAAATAGGTAAAAATTGACAAAAAATAGCATAAACGCGGTCCATTCTGTACAAAAGGTTTATGAGCAAATTTTCAATTTTTTCATTCTAATGTGTTGCTATATTATTCATTTTTGAAATGACCTTCAGGATAAGAGACATTTTCTTTTTCACAAAAACTAGAGCACTTTATCTCATTTATTATATGGAATGGCTAAAAAAAACAATGATTATATTCACATAAGGGACTGTAAATTTTGTAATAAAACAGTGATGATAAATCTGAATGTTAAAACAATTCTACTTTTATACAGGACTCACAGAAAAAATTTCAGTTAATTACGTTCAAAACTTTCTTAGCAATCGCTGATCCCGTTTGATTATTTTCAAAAAATCACATTTCGAGTAAAACGCGTTTTAAAGTATGACATCTTGCTTGAAGTAATGGCATCTGCTTTTACTAAAACACTTGTAGTTTTTGTTCTAGTGAACGGAAAACAATAAACTAGGCATTTTTATAAAATTAATAAGATGTTCTATAAAATAAAATCATAAAAAAATGTCAATTTCAGGCAAAATTCACAGTTTTAGAGTAATCAGATACCTTAAAGTTTTCTTACTACTTTCTATTTTAAAATTATGGAACACAAAAACTCTACGTGTTTGCTTTTTTAAGTATTCTCTGCATTCTATGAAAAGAGAGAATGTTTTATATATCTTATAAGAACTTCTCATCCACTTGCAAAAAAATTTCATGTTCGTTTCTATTTTTCAAACGGTTGAGGATTTTGTGTGTTAGTCAGCGTTTCTAAAACTGTGAGGCGCACCCCCATAGGGGGTGTGATAACCTTACATGGGGGTGTGAGCATATCAAAGAGTCGAAAATAAAAGATTATTTAAAAAAATTATTGATTTACAGTAGAACGTCGTCTATCCGAAACAGTTGGGACCGTACACTGTTCGGATACGCTGTTGTTCGGATAACCGAAATCCGAATGCGATCGAAGCATGGATATTGAAATACGGATATTGAAAATCATCACATGCGGGCGTGAATAAAAAGCAAAATAGGTACAATTTTACCTTTATTGTGGAAAATAATCGCTTATTTTTTGCTGTACAATTGTACACATTCGTTTTTTCGCTGCAAAGAATCTGATTCTGTTGAGCAGCAGTAGTCGAGTAGGACAGCACTCTGATTGTTGTTCGTACCATTCCATAGCTGTCTCAAACGCAGAAACGCGTCAGTATTTGATGGATCCTTGTTACTTTCGCGTTGTTGTTGTCCTCGTCTTTATCCGTTTCATCGTCGACAGGGTCGGATTCTTTTTACACGGAAGTCACTATCTCGTCATTATTTAGCATTCGAAATACACAGTCGTTTGCACTGCATGCCATCCAGGTTTCTACATCAACAAAAAAACACATATACACCTCCTCACTTGAAAACAAACTGATCAAATATTCCGCGTAGATGTTTACCAAATCACACAGCTGAAATTTCCCAAATATCCCTCACCTTGGATTTTCCCGTCAATTTTGGCATCACGCGAAACAACTGTTGAGCATTACACTGTTCGAAACTTTGGTCCGTTATTTACACATTTACCATATAAACTTATATATAAGTAAACTAGTAATTACCCACTCCTTTCGCGCGCTGTACTTTTCTTGGTGTTGTGTGGCTATAGATTGTTTGTAAGTTATTGATATCTAAGAACTATATATGTTGTATACGCTCAGGCGACACCAGCGCCAATCTCTGTAACCCCGGATGTAAGCGGGAGAAGGAGTAGACTTACTATTCCCCAGCAGCACGCGCCTAGTCAGGTTTAACAACCTGTATATGTCATTAAATATCCTTAAACTTTAACGTCTCTCTTTCATTCAACATACCCCTAGACACCACCTCTCTGTTACATATATATATATATATATAATCAAAATTTATCTACAAAAGAGATGAATTAACGTGATTAATACTTAAATGAATTGCAATTGCAAGATAACCAGACAACAGAATTTAAAAGGAGATATAAAAAATTGAAATAATAGAGTAAAATATAAAAATATAAAAGAATGGATGCCACAGTATTATCAACATTGCTGACTTAGGGCAGCTTGTATACAAAATAATTCCTCTTAAAAAATTTATCTGTATAAAAGTGGGGTTGAACATGTTTTTGGCCAGCCAACCTTCCCCCTTTCTGTTAATAATACCGAGCCAAAAACCTATTGGAAATAATGAATAGGAAATCTAAATCCATTATGAGAAAAAGGTAACTTACCTAAAAATTGCATACAGAAATGCAGAGCCGCGCTAAATCTGAGTGCAATAAACAAGTTGTTGCCAGATTCTAGACTCAAATACAAATTCAAAACAAAGCAATGGCTGAAAAATAGCACGTAGCAAAAGTATGAAAAGAATACAAATAATAAAACAAGAATTGTAAACATACTACCATTATCTTAGAGACTCTATCTTAGAGTCTAAGATAATATGATTTATAAAAGTTATAATAAATTTAATAAAAGTAATTTTATCAAAAGCTAGAAATCGGGGGTATTTAAAACTATCTATTAAGAATAATAAATCTCTAATATTAACCTGTTAAAACTATGGAAATTTAATCCTTACTATTTAGAATTTCTTTATTCAAATATCTATTAAGCCGCCCATCCGGTATAGTGGTCAGTGAAGCTGATTGCGGTGCCGTAGGGACTGGGTTCGAATCCCGGAGAAGGCATGGATGTTTGAGTTGTAATCCTTTCTGTCTGTGTTGTATGCCCCCGTGTTATACATTGCGTGGTTCACGAGGTTTTATAAATGTTTAAAAAAATATCTATTAATAAAATTAATGTGGTAGTTTTGAATTAAACAGTATTTGGTAAAATGTTCATAGTTTTTATTTTTTCTGATTTATTTGAAACTAGAAATTTATTGCGTAGTGTGTATTTAATAACAATATTTCTGATTATAGATACATGCACATTACTCTCCCAATGCGGTACTTTTATAATACTGAAATTAAAGTCTTCTCGTTTATCATAAATATCAGTAACTATTTTATTATCTTTTAATTTAATTTCTATATCAAGAAAATTTGCTTCATAGTTGTTACTATTTGTCTGTATTAAATTAAGATATTGTGGATAAAAATTAATATATATATATATATATATAGCATTAACCTTCAAGGTATCCGACTGTGTTCGCAATTGCCATTTTGTAAAAGCGTACAAACAATTTAAAAAAAATATTTAATGTCACTTAGATTAGAATATACGCATAAAATTGTTTTAAGAATATTATTACAATTAAAATTTATTTAAATGCGATGTTTTGGTAAAAAATAAACATAGAATTAACTATCTTCAAAATATTCTTCTTTTATGAAAAATGCTTCGATAATGATGATATTTTTCCTATACACAGTTCAAACCTCTGTACAGAGCCTGAACTTGGATTTTTGAAATGAATAACTTAGAAGTGTATTTATCCATATTTTAACACACAGAGTGGATAAATTTTAAGAAAAAAACACCGATAAATATTTTAATTGGCAGTAACTTTGAAAATAATGTGAATTTTAAAAAATCCTAGTTCAGGACCTGTGGAGAAATCTTTGCTTTGTATAAGCAAAATATTATTATTATAGAAGCATTTTTCTTAAAGGGAGAATGTTTTGAAAATAGATAATTCTATGTTCATTTTGTGTCAAAATATTACATTTAAATAATTTTTATTGTAATAACATTCTGAAAACAATTTTATACATGTATTCTATTCTAAGTGACACAAAAAATTAAAAAAAAATATTCGTTTCTACGCTTTCGCAAGATCAGGTTCCGAACGTAGTGGGATACCTTAAAAAAGTCGATTAAACCAGCATTTCTCAAACTGTGGGGCGTGCCCCCTAGGGGTGTGATAACTATACAAGGGGGGGGGTGAGCATATTGAAAAGTCGCAAACAAAAGAATATTAAAAAAAACATTAATTTACTGAAAGTAAACAAAAATATTAAATATTCTGACATAATAAAAATAAAATACACATTTACACTTATGCAATACACTTATAAATGTATCAACACTGCAAGATGTATTTTATAATTAATTTATAAAACTAAGAAAAATTTTAATAATTATCAGTGACCCCATGGGCTTGTCATATATAAAATTATACACAAAAATCAACATTTATCTTAATAACTTATACTGTTTGTTATTAATTCCTTAAGTGTTATTTAAAAGTTGTACAATTCGCTCCCTAATTCCACCGTTTTCCACGTAGGCATGTATATGTGATGTATTAGGGGGGGGGGGAGGCGAAGAAAAGGAATAAATAATCAAATCCTCAGAAATAAGTAAATCCTTCGGAAACACTGTCAAGCATTGCCTGTTTTTATTGCATTCCAAAATCTTTGGAATAATTTTACGAAAAGCAATACATAGAAAAGATCGTACTTCGGAAAGACGTATATATACGTCCGGAGCAACTAATGCTTTGGCTGAGTGAGACGTTTATATACACCAGTGGCGCTTAAGAGGTTGAAGTCGTATTGTAGTTTTAGTGGGTCCAAGTATAGTATTATTGAATTCAATACATGGTTATTTTATGGAAGGAAGGGGGATGCGCAGTAAAAATTATGATTGAATATTGGGTCGCCAATAATGTAAGTTTGAGAAGCACTGGATTAAACGTTACGTAATTTGTTCCCCAGTGCCACTGTTCTTCACAAAGGTGTGCATATGCAGTGCATTGGAAAAAAAACGGTGAGCGAGAGAGAGAGAGTCACGGTCACATTGTATTGCATTCCAAAGCGTTCGGATCAGATGTAATGATAGCAACGCAAAGAAAATCGCATCTTAGAAAAACGCATATATACGTCCGGACACTAAAAGCACTGGATGAGCGAGACGGATTTAAAAGCCGGTGGGAGTTTAGGGTTAAGCTATCAACGGTATTAAAAACAATTCTTATAGTTCTAGCGTTTTGATTTAAAAAGGACCAGACCAGAATTTCTTCGATGGGAGTATGTTTATCTTTTACGACTTCGGAACCCCTTTCTCGGATCCGTTCTTAAAGAAACTCTACTCAACAAAGGAAACATGATTATATATACTAAATTGCAAGTCTCTTTGTCTAATATTTAAAAAAAACGAGACTTTTTACCTCTAACTCCCCGTAATCCTTCTTGGGAGTCGATTTCTATAAAACCCGTTCTGTGAGAAGATCTCTACTCAAAAAAAGATACATGATTATCAAATTTCAAGTCTGCATGTCAAATAGTTCAAAAACAGGAATTTTTTTTATCTACAACGCCCGCGTAACTCTCCTTAGGAGTTGATTTGAGAAAACTCGTTATTAGCGGATCTCTACTCAGCAAAAGAAACATGCTTACCAAATTTCAACTCCGCATATCTTATAGTTCTGGAGATATTTTGATGAGTGGGTGAGTGGATCGCTTTTCTCCTATATATTCATAGATTGTAAAGGAAATAGGGAATACGGAAAACTATTAAGATAAAAAAAAATCCAATGCACCAAAAGATGTGCTTCTTTCGTAGCACATAAATAATGCACAGTAAGTAACACAAATGCATGTTGTGAAGTATTCTTTGTTTTTAGGTATTTTCTAATTGAATAGGATCAACCAATTTAAGTTTTTAATTGTTCACGTTCTTTTTTTTTCTTATGGAAATATGCAAAATTAAAGGAAACTGCTTCTTCCAACATTCCATTTAAAATTCCTCTCCAAGCAAACTAGAGGACAACATGTGAACATCTTGATTATAAGAAGAATTGTTTTGAGGTTATATCAATGTTTCTCAACTGAGGGGCGCACCCCTAGGGGGAGGGCGTGATAACCGTATGTGGCAGGGGCGAGCGAACACATCGAAAAGTCGAAAATAAATAATTACTTAAAAAATTATTAATTTACTAAAAAGAGAAGCAAAACAAAATACATTCTGACATATTTACAGATATAATATACTTATATAAATGTATCAGTACTCACAGTGGCGCTCACAAAGGGGGGGGGGGCGAGTTCGGAACTCTCCATAGCCCTTGATTTATTTTTCAATTGATTATTATAGTACGTAAAATTTAATAAAGTATTTGTGTTATTAATAATTAAATTTATTATAATTAATGCTAATTATTTATTCAATAATTTATTTTTTACTGTTTTATGTTACCGATAATCGAAAAAGTCAAAAGAATGTTTTGGGCGGCGTATTGAGGTTATGATACGAGAATAGTGGATTATGGACCCTCCCCCTTGAAAAATTCCTGCGTGCGTCCCTCGTAATGCATAATGTATTTGATAATTAATTTGTCAATACCAAGTTAAGAACTGGTTTAATAATTACTAGTGACTTTTCCATGGGCTTGTCTCACATACACAAAATTATGCACAAAATTTAATACTTATCTTGATTATTTGTGCGGTTTATAATTGAAATCGTATTGTAGCTTTAGCGTCAAAATATGAGCCGAGGGTAGCCTAGTGGTTAGAGCATTGGACTCCAGACCGGAGGACCTGGGTTCGATGCCCGATGCCACCACATACCCTCCGAGTACACACGGAATACATGATCGTTAAATCAGTGGGTACAAAAGTCTTGTGGGCGGTCGCAGCAGAAACCACGAGAGCTGGAGAATATTTCCTCCCCTCCAGTTCCATGCCTAAATTATGGAGGTTGAGATAGGTGGTGTCGCCATCTATCGTTAAGAAGTCCAACATGTCTCACAGGCTCTAGCAACTTTCATTCCTTCCCTTCGGGAAGGACACGACGACAACAACAACAGCGTCCTAGTATATTATTATTGTACGGAGGGGGGCTTGAACATTGATACTTTGAGAAGCACTGGGCTGTATGTTATTTTCTTCAAAAATGCAGACAGCAATATGCTAAGTTTGGATGAATATACAAGGTGTCCAGAATAATTGGTAAAACTATAAAACTTTCGGAATTTAGTTACCCTTTAAAGTCTACCGGTCTCATTTCGACATCGTGATATAAAATATATTAACCCAGCACTTCAAGCACAAAAAACGACCTTAACTTCACGCGCAGGGTATCTCATATCCAAGGGTGTTTATATTCTGCTTTTACCGTAAAAGTTACACACAAAGGTAAAAAGGAAAAAATGTCAGAAATACAATATGTTTATTAAATTTTTTTACACGTAAATTTAGTTTTTCTGCTCTTTTTATTAGGACATTCAGTAGATTGTTTATACACTCCTTTAGTCTTCTTCACGAGTGAGTGCGATGTTTTCACTGGATCTTAATTTTAAAAAAAAATTTCGTAGAAGCATTGCTAGCTGGTCTTACATTCTTTACATTCTTCTGCAAAACGAAAACCAGAACACTTTAGAAATCAGCATCTGATTCAATGTTTAGTAGGTGGTTTCTGACTACTTAACAAAATAATTTGCGCATTTTTAACACGCTGTTATAAGTTTCACTTGCATGTTACGGAATATTGGAACTCGATTTTCACCGACTTAAAAAGGTCAGATTAATTCGAAATTTTGCACACTTGTCAAGGACCGATGACAATACAATAATTTCATAATTTTGTTCCATTGTCCTCATCAGGATCGTCAGGAATCACGATAATCAGATTTGGCGACAATTAAATATATCACTTCCAGATTTAGCAACTTATTGCACTTACAATTTTCAGATTTGACGACTAATCCGATATACCATTTTCAGATTTGGCGATTAATTTCATATTACATTTCCAGATTTGGCGACTAATTCCAGATTTAGCGACTAAAAGAAAAAGGTGTAACCCAACAGCGAGTGTTTTTAATTAATACACTTGTGGTTTATAAAAATAAAACAAAAAAAGTGTTCTGTATGTGAGAAAGTGGAGAGTGTTATAAATTTCGTACTATAATATAAACATTTTTCTGAAAATGAAAATAAAAAAAATAGGCTCGTGATGTGAAAAAAAAATAATTTATGTTTTAACTGCTAAATATTTTTTATTTTAACAAAGCAATATGTTTAGAAGTGATGATACGAATTAACATTATAGCAATACGTTTAAAAGGTGAGAATATGATTGACATTTCATATTACCAAGTTTTTATTAACTCGCTTTCTTGAATGTCTGTCCGGGTGGAATTTTGTAAATGATTTTAAACTGTGTGACTTTCCGATGAGCTAGAGACTTGAAATTAGGACCATAGATCAGAAGTGGATGACAATGTATGAATATGTGAAAAAAGAAGGAAAAAAAAAACGAGAAGGAGGAATTTATACTTTTTAGTCCGTTATAAAAACATGTGGTACATTATTTTTTTTTAATTTGAACTTTTTTCTTCTTACCACACATTTTACTTGTTTGACCTGTTCTTTTGACTCAGAATATAATATAACGAGATACGGGACTCACTCGAGGCCCCGTAAACAGAGAGAATAATTACACTTTAGACCCTTTAATTAAAATCCATTGAAGAGCAAGACTTATTCTAGCAGCCACGTAATTCTGTCTCCAAATATTAAACTCAAGGATAAATTCAACAATAAAAAAATAACGATTTAAAAAACTAAAAAAAACACGCTTTTATTGTAGATCGAACTAAAAAATAGAAAATAAATTATAATTAAAAAAAAAAAAAAACTAAAAAACACCCTTTTATACTGAATCGAACAAAAAAGTAGAAAAATAATTCTTAATATAAGAATAAAATGATGAACGAGAAAATTAATGTCATTGGGGTAAAAGCGTGAGGTGCAATTCCGGAATTGACAGAAGTCAGAAACTATAACAATTGATTTATTTATAGAACACCCCACGCTTTTACCCCAATGACATTAATTGTCTCGTTCATCATTTTATTTTTATATTAAGAATTCTTTTTTTACTTTTTAGTTCGATTCAATATAAAAGCGTGTTCTTTAGTTTTTTTTAAATTATAATTTTTTGTCGCAACGTTCAATAACACAAAGAATATTGCCATAGGCTAACGATTACATTTTCTAGCCATTGAATAAGATATGGTCATTTTATCAAGGATGATAATTGCCCCCTTCGTTAAATCGATCGATTTCAGTAGAGAAATCAAACTTACTATTGTACTCTTCATCATTCCAATCTTCTTCATCATCACCGCTAGGAGACTTTATCCAAAAATATAGCTGTAATATAGCTATTAAATTACTTATCACATTTCTTCATCATAACTACAATAATGCGCCATTGCATAAGAAAGATTTTAAAGTGTGCTGATTTTAAAGTGGAACTGTAACGGCGATTCACGCGCAGGGTATGATATACCCGAAGAGGCGGTATCCAAAAATATATATTTAGAATTCACCTATAAGCTAAGTCCCCTCTCAAAAGATATGCCCTTAAAGTCGGCTACACGAGAAACTATTAATTTTCCGAAAATAAGTTTAGATGGAGTCTTGAAAAGGGTTAGGCAGTGGGTATGACGTACCCTGTGCATGAAGTACCGGGTTAAATAGGATAAATAAATTTTAAAAAACAATAAATAAAATTTTTTAAAAAATAGGATTTTTGAATTAAAAATTTTTTTTGACGCATTGTTTTTCCTTGATACTTGAACATCTTTAACCCAATCAGAAAACTTGAAGTTTTATCTAAATTTTTCAATATGAAACCAAGTAAAAGTTAGTTGAACGTCTGTTCGAATTCAACGGAAAGCTCGTTCAAGTATTTCCTCTAAAAATTTCGCTTGAACGATATACCTTTTTTGGGAAATCGAGAAAATGTGTCTTTGTGATTCTTCAATCTTTTATATCCGGATGAATGTAAGAACTATTAATAAATATATTTCTTTTTTTTAGAGTTTTATTTCAAGTTTTTTATTTGAAATGAGATTCAAAATAACGTAGTCAGTATCTGACATTAATGTCAATGAATAGCAAACGATTTTTTTCTCCTTTGATTCTTCTACGATTCTACTCTCTCAAAATTAAAAAAAAGTTTTTCGTGATGCTCTAATAAGGTTTTGACGTAGTTAAAATTAGCTGCAACAGATGGCACCAGGATATTTTTTTAAACCCGCATCTCCCCCTTCTTAAAATATATTTTATATCCAAAATTAAACCTCTATTAATACTTTCAGCTTAAAATATTTAATTTTCAAATGAATGTTTACAAATCTATTATGTCTTCTTTTCTTGGCAAATTTTTTTTTAAAGCTGATTTTTAAACTTAATGAGCAGTTCAGTAACTCTTGAATGCTATTTAATCAGACCTAAAATTAAAATCTTATCATGACAATTATTCAATCTGCCATTCAGATCAATTCATGAAAAATAAAAGTTTTCAAAAAAGTTCTTTTCTTACTTTTACTTTAAATTTTAGTTGAAATTTTAAGAATTAACCTTTATTTGTGTGAGGGAAAAAATCTTCATCACATATTTTTTTAGTCAAGAATTGTTTATTTTAAATCATGTTAAATATTCCTGTTGAAGATAAAATTTAAATGTGCCAATTATCCAAATAAGTAGAATTACATAATATTTAATAATGATTTGACATTCAAATAACCTTTCACAAAGGGGAAAAAATCAAGGTCAGGATTATTTATTCCTTTTTAGCTTATTAATAACAGCTTTCAATCTTTTACAGGGAATTATTTATCATTTGTTAGACATATTTCCTTTTCTGGTCAAAAGCTTAATTTTTTTGTGTTGAATAGATTTTTGTGAACTGGCCTTTGATCTAAATTAAAATAAAATCTCGCAATTATAAATAACGAATATACGTACCTAACTCGGTAAGGAATTTTAATACTAAAAAGATTTTTAAAAGTTTTTCGCTATGAGATTTCCCTTCCAAATTTAAGTAAAATTCATTTTATCAATTACTTTATTAAGGAAAAGTGAATTAAGTTCACTCTTAAAATATCTTTTGTGGAATTAATTTTATATTTTATCACACAAATCGTTTGGTAAATATTAAATATTATAACATTCTTGTCAAAAACCCTTTTGCGATTACTGTCCAACTGATAGCTGTTAAAACAACTGATTTATTAGAAAAAATTACTTTGGAAAATAGAATTGATGAAAAATAACAATTCCACATTACGAATTTTGTCGATTTTTGTTATTACGGTTGTCTGATTTTCATAATATTTGTAAAATAAATAACGTGTTGGATATAGTTGATGTGTTGGGACTTTGATTTACAAAATAAGGATCGTGGAATATTAAAATCAGATATCATTACAGCTTATAGCAAAAACCGACTTCTGAAAAATTCGAACAATTGAAAGAAAAAGAGAAATCGCGATGACTTTAAAGAAATTTGCAGCAACTGAAAATGTTTTATTATTTAATAACATTTGTCCTGATTATTTTTAATTAATGTATAAATAATCATTTTTCAAAAAGGCATTTTAAATTACTAAAACTGTCTTACACAACACATTTCATAGAAAATTGATTTATTATTTAATTTTAATAAGAATAGAATTTTATAAAAATACAGTTATTTAAACTGATATTCATATACAATCACATTAAAAATAAACAGTAACTTCCTAACAATTTTTCATTTTCTTTATTTAGTTTCTCAAATTTACATTTTGCTCTTAGATGATTATTTTTTTAGTTATTAAATGAAAATAGAACAAAATTTCTGTTTAAAAATACAATCTCATTATTTCAATTAATTAGTTTAAATTTTGTTCACATAATTATTTTTAATATCAAATGAAAATAGAACAAAATTTCTATCTTAAGGGGGTTCACCCATGAATTGGGCTAAAAAAATAAACAATTTTTTTTCCATAAATTGCTTACTTAACAAGTCTAGAATACGGTGGCAAAATGATTTTTTAAAGTTCGAAGTCGTTATAAAGAAGCAAGTATTAGAAGAGCAGCTGTTCGGAGCGCAGAGTTGGCAATCGACGGCTGGGCCTATTGTGTACAGTCAGTCGTCTTGATACCATTGACCCTTTTTGTAAATGTACGTTCATATAAGTTTGTCGAGGTTTAAAAGGAAATATCTATATTTATTTAATATTTCGTTGAACTGGTTTATCTTCGCCACCAGGCATCGCCGATTGTGGGAAGTTAAGATTTTCATTGTTTTAATCGGACTTGAAACTTTAAACGCGTTTTTCTCAAAACTGTGTTTTTCAAACTTTCCTCCTCAAGAATAGTCGAATCGACTGACTTCAAATTTATAGGATAGACTTAGTACATATATACGCACCAAATGGACTACGATCATTCCAAAATTCAAAATATTTCTAATTTTATTACGACAAAAACATAACAAAAAAACCCATGAAATTCGAAACTTTTTATTCAGAGGTCTACCAAAAATTCAATTTTTGATATTTTCAATTGAGTATAGTCCATTCTGTTCATTTAAACTTATAAATTAAAACACCGTTCATTTTTTTAAAATTTCAGATGAGCCAATCAGCCGGAATCGAGGAGGAAGTGAGCGTCCATTTTATCGAGGCGGGTGTGTTCAGAGCGCTATAACTCACGTTCTTTTGGATATTTTTTTGGTTAAACATTTATACATATTATCTTAAAATTCATATAAATATATGATAAAAACCTTAAAGTTCTAATTTTACTGGTGGTCAAAAACAATGATCTAAAAATGCTTAAAAAACAGTCCGTCACATGGGGAACCCCTTAAAATATAATCTCATACCAATTAATCAATTCGACATTTTTATCACCGAGCTTGTAAAAAAAAATACAACAAAATATATTTTTCTTCTTTTGCTTTCAAGTTTTTTTCAATACACGTTGGCAACACTTTTACGTGTTGCTCTGTAAACGACACGACGACGACTGCCAAGCCGGAAATGACGCGTTATCGGAAAAGCAATTTTCCAACTTTTACCGTATCGGACACGTTCCAGACATTGATAGAAGTCGCAGTCGTACACAAAAAACATCTGCTAAGCTGCGATGTTTGAAAAGTGTTCGGAGTAATCTCGCAATCAAGTTGGTAAAGAATTTATTGATTCCAACTGACGAGTTTCGATATAAAAAAAAAAGTTTATCAGCAGTCAGACCGTCATGTTGGAGTCGAAATCCTTATTAACCTTTTCTTGGTTTGGCATTTAAGGATCCCGTTGTTTGTCGGGATGAGCCGTGTTTGTTCGGTGGTGTTGGGATGTTTGCCAGATGCTATCGATTTGGAATTTCGATATAAAAGGACAAATTAGGGAAACAGAAATGAAAAAAAAAATAAGATTTGAGTTCTGGGAAGTTTGAATTAAAGATACTGATAAGTTTTTGTGTTTGTACAATGTTGCATATTGGAAAGGGCTTAAGGCGGTGATTATGTAAAGATGGGAAGTTAGATTGTTTTTTGGGTATGATTTTTTTAAAAAAAAATTGAATGGGAAAGGAGGTAATTAAAAAGGAATCCGTTAGTGTAAACAAATGCTGAAATAAATTCAATTCTTTAGCATTGAAGATCTGTTAAGAGTGGACATATGTATTTCATTTTCTGTGCCCTTAAAATGGAAAATCTTTGATTTTGATAATGTTACTGAATTATATATTTAGCTATTGTTTTTAATTTATGATCCCTTTGAATAAAAAAAAGTGTTTCGTGATGTTGTAATAAATTTATTTATACATACGGTATAGTTAGTAAAATTGGGTTGTAAAATGTTGAACTAAAGTGAAGTCGAGCGCCAAGAATGAAATTTGCGAACAAAACATCATATGAAGAAAGAGTACGAAAGACACGACATTTTTAAAGAAGAGATTGTTAAAAATTTAAATCATGAACGGTTCAGTGCAATTTAGAGGAAAAGGTGTTTATAGGAACATTTTTTTCAGGATCCACTAAATTTAAGTACAAATTATAATGCAGAGATGAGGAACCACATTATACAGTTTAATCTGTTTTTGAACGGTAGATAGGGACCGCATAAAAAACATACAAGAAAAATATTCGAACATTTCATAAATTCTTGCATATAACTAACAAATTCGTCAAAATACTACAGAAATTTTTTTATGCGGTAGATAGGTACCGCATAAAAAAGTCGTATTGAGAAAATATGCCGATTATTTACGAAATTCATCAGAAAGTATTTCCATAGTAAAATAAATAATTAAATTACACATGGAAACATTCTAAAAACATTTAGTTTCTCCTTGGTACGTACATGGAGAAATTTTCAAAGTGTACGTATATAATTCACTGCTACTCATCGTAATCCAAAGCGCTCATCTTCCTGAGAGGAATAAGTTCAAAATCGCTTTCGTCACTTGAAGATACAATTTCAATTGATTTAGTTTTTTGGCACCATAAAGTAAGAGATAAATTTTTACAACCAAGGGTTGATCAGTTACCTGTAAATGCCACGATAAATAGATATGTATGATCGAAGCTCTTTTTGTGAAATTTCATACTCCTTTCGGGATTGGTATCTATTTTAAAAATTCTTTTCCTATTTGATTAAAAGCTGTATTCCTACATATATTTTATCCGCTCTCAAAAAATCCGGTTCTTCATGTCCGCCTTCATAATCTATCAAATTATTGGTATTTTCTCTATCATTGAAAAGTTTCGTCTTCAATCGAGCGTGGGCTGTTGGCGCGTCGAGAGAAAGCAACTGAACGTGCATTGTCGGCAGACTGTTTACAACAAATGAACAGAGCGTATTGAAGTGTATATATGTACATTGCAGTGGAGTAACAAACATACATCCTCGCAACCCCGCCTAGCAAGGGAGAGGAGCTCAGGACTCTAGTAGGCCGCTACGTACGCCGTTTATCTACAGGTTCTACTGTACATAAAATTACATAAAATGAAACCACATAACACATGTAAATTACAGTTTTAAAGTTTGGGCAAAATGAGTATGAATACATTTTTGAATGTGAACAATGAAGGATGACCCATCTTCAGGCGGAAAGGGTGTACCACCCTCAATTAACTATATAATATTATTATTATATTTTTAAAGCAACAGTTTTAAAATTTAAATTTTGGTACAAACGAATTTTTGCATAATACTTTAAGACATTTACAGAAGCACATAAACGTAAAATTGACCAAAATATCGGATTTCTTACTACCTCATTTTAAATGGTCGACTTTTCTAAATATGCGCACAAAATTTCGTAGCTCTTGTTACATTATTCAGCCAGTCATTTAGCTTTTTTAACAGTTTGTCGAAGGGAAAAATAAAACTAGAACACGTGACGTCTGACTTCAGTCCTTTCATTTATTTTACTGACCTTTAAAATTTGTAATGGCTTTCTCTCAGGCTTTTATTTTTCAAGCTAATTGTGTATTTAAATGCTAGGGCTTCTTTTTTAGTATTCAGTATAATAGTTTAAAACTTTTTCTGGTTGTTCTGTATAATATGTGTCTGTTTAGTTACTCAGTGCGTAGAATAAAAATTTATGTGAGTAGTTATTTTTTAAAAAAATCATCAAAGAGTTGGATGTAACAGTTTTTTTACAGTTTTTTTTTATATTGCCCGACCCGAAAAAAATTGTACAAATGCAATGTCACTAGCAATACATATCCTAACTACAGAATGGTGAGGAACGCTTCTAAAAATATAAAAAAAATAATTGTTCAAAAATATGGAAATTTGTGGTAGTAAAAGTCTTAAAATGTTGAATTATTAAAAAAAAAAACTAAAACTTAAAAGTATTGTTAGCTTAAATATAGTTTTCTTTTTCTTCTGAAATGTATATTTCATATGTTCTTGAATAGGGCTCATGTAAAAAATTTAACATAAATAAAATAAATTGCGTACAAGCTACCGCGTTCCTTTAAGTTAGATAGAAATATAGTAAATTACTTAAGCACGCGAAAAAAGATGAAATTTCTCTTTCAAAAAGAAACCATAAAAATAGCAATGAATAGCTAAATAACTAAATTTTTTTTCACTGTCAATGATTTGAATGACATATGATGCTGTGTATTGAATGTAAAATATAAATTCACCGAAATTGCGCGTGAGTAATAACACATGTACATGATGAATGTGCGAATAAAAATAGTCGAATTGATAGATTTTTATTTGTGAGTCTGAACCGATTGAAATACAACCTTAGTATCAAAATTTGAAAATTCATTAAAAGAAATAAAATTCATCCTATGTGGAAATACTTAAACTATACAATGATGCAACTTCTCATATACTTTACAATGATTCCTCTTAATAACACTGACAGTTTAAAACTTTAAGATGCCTAAAAAAAAAAATAGAATATAAATTATCTGGAGTCTCCAAACAAAGTCTATAATAGTACATCGAATTGTTCGCATATAATTATCATGACTGATAATATAATGATACGTATAAAAATGTTCAAATTAATAGTAAAAATATTGCTGGGACTTTAAGAATTCTGCAGAAAAAAAAGAGACAAAGATGTAAGGTGTCCGACAAGTTGGGTTCCAGTTGTACAAAAGATCAAGTTGTACAGCATGGTTTTATCGCATTTAAATCTGCAACGCAACACATGTACAGCTTAAATTCGGTCTACCTATAAACGAAGTCCATCTTCAAGGTCCATGAATTATAAGTGGTATTAAGGATTTAAGGCGATAGGTTGTGCATTGTTAATAACAAATTCTAGGCACCCTAGCAGAAGCTGCGATGACATTACTCATATAGATTCGATGTGTTGCCCTCAACTAATGGTGTGCACAATAAAATCGTGAAAAAATACCTTGCTATCTTTTTTATTGAATATAGAATACTGTAAGTCTCAATGTATTTGTTTATTTGTAATTAAAATTTAAACATGTAGCCATACTTTTTGGACACCTGATATAATCTACAAAGTCTACTTGAACGGATTTCAATTTAGCATCATTAAATTGTGATACATATACACAACATTTGCTTAGGTATATGAGCTTTGTTTCAATTCACCAATGATAATTTTTTGTTTGAGTTATAGGTAAATTTTCAATTAATTTTTGATTCATTTACACACACTGTTAGTTTAAATTTAAACCTCCACCTTAAGGGAAAGTATTTTATACCTCTGTTGAGACAAATATTATTCAATTCGTTGCCAACTAAAGGCCACTCAAGCCAAGTGAGCTAATAAACAAACAGAAATTCAATAAAATTATAGAATGTAATTTGTAAAATAATTAATTTTTAAAATGAACTTTATAATTTTATATTTATGCATTTGTAATATTAGGAATTTGTATTTTATGTAAACTGATATTTATATTTATATTGTGTATTTATATTGTAAATCTGGAAGCAATTTCCTTGTAACATTCTTCCGTTTATCAGATTGGCAGCAGTCCGTATTTTGGCATCAGACTAGTTTCAATGTTTTGATGCGAGCGCAGCTAAGCCTAATGGAATAAAAAATTATTCTTCGAATTCTTTACAGAAAATTTCTATACTTTTACGTTATAGAACGAAACGTTCCATAACTCCTCTGTTACCGTCAATGTATGTTATTGTTTTTTCAATAGCATCTCCTCTCTTTGTAGTTTTTCCAGTTTAAGGCTTATACGTTGGTTTAAACATATTTTCTTAGCTATTTTTTTGTGAACGATTATACGCTGACACAACAAAAAATATATGGGAAAATATAGCCCCCATCAGAAAGTAATACCGATTCTTTTTTGAGGTGTGTGTGTATAGGATTCATTGAAGCCTTCCTCTGTAAGCATCTGATTCAATCTTCTGTAATAAACATGTACATTTACCAGATAGCTTTAACTAATAAACCACCTACCTTGCGATTCGGAACATGGCTCTCACAGGATGGATGTCAAATAAAGGAGGTAGTGTCTCCGCTAATTCGATTGCCATGATGCCCAGGGACCAAACATCGCAGGACTTTGTGTACGGCCTTAGCTGCTCGCAGGCAATTACCTGGAGGGTGAATAAAGGTTTGATGAACATTAGGATTGAATGTTAAGGATACATTTTCAGTAACATTTCACGATTGAGAGTCACAGATTGTATTAGAATATTATCGCCAACATTGTTTCAGAACAATTCCAAATTACGAGGATAACCCAATCGAATCGAAGCAAATGTACGAGTTCAAGTTCAGATTTTTGCGTCTAAATAAATACCTGATGTATTTCATCAAGGACTAGAATGTATCTTGCAGAAGTAGGCAGTAATAATATAGTTGTCACTGATTAATTGTTAACTAATATCACCCTCTTTGGAATTTGAGGGTTACAGTGTTATTGTCGCAATGTTGAACGAGCTTTCTGTCTGTAATGGTTCGTGTAATGTTTTGCTTTGTGGATTCAAATTTAAAGAGGTCAACAAATAAATTGGAGATTCTTGGGCTTAATAAAATAATATTAGAATGTAGATATTATTAGATTCATAGAAGTTGAGCCACCAATGAAATTATATCGATAGCTAAGATATTTAGAAGCATTCGATTTTTGTTGATTAGTTGTTTGTTAACGTCACACTGTTAGTAAAAATATGAGAACTATAACATGCAGGGTGGTTTCGAGTTCATGATACAAACTTTAAGGGTTGATACAGGACATTGAAAAACCATTTAAAGTATAGGAATGTATGGGAGCAAACAGGGGAAATAAAAGAAGAGAGAAATGGAGTTATCGGTTGGTTGCGTTGCCGGTAGGGGGCAGTAGATGTCTAGCCACCGTTCAACATGATGCATTTCAGTAGGGGGAAAGCGCCATTCACATTTGTGCTGACGTCAACCATGGGGGAGGGTTTACGTAGTCCGAAAATGCAGACTTTCATTACATATACGGCCGTGCAAATGGTAACTGCAGAGCTGCATCACGCACAGTTTCCTGATCGACGAATGCCAGATCACAGAATTTTTCAGTGGTTACATCGTCAACTTCGTAAGACACGTTCGTTCACCAGACATGATGCTGGTCGACGAAGAGCTGTACGCAGTTCAAGTCTGGAAGAAAACATTTAAAACGTTGTCGCTGATAGACCAGAGTCAAGTACAAGAACTGTTACTCATCATTTAAATGTAAAGCCCTCGTGTATATAGCTGAACAGAGCGACGTTAATATTCCCACTCATATTTCTAACTCAGCGAAAATCAGTTTACACCTCTTCCATTTTCAGTGTGTAGAAGCTTTGAATGCGGCAGACGATCTTCTCCGACGCCAGTGGGTGGTATGCTGCAATTGGACTCCATAGCTCAAGTTCTGAACAGTTATGAACTGTAAATGTAAACATTCCACTTGTCAACAATACTTTCGATAAACACTTTGTCTTTCCTTTCGTCTCTTATTTTTTGTGTTTGTGGGTCACCGCATCACCTGCGCCTATACATTCCTATACAATAAATGATTGCTACAATGTCCTGTACCTGCCCTTAAAGTTTGTACCATCAATTCGGGACCACACTGTATAGCAGTTGTCATATTAATGTTAGAGATGGGGAGCTAATTCCAATTTGTGGAAATTTCGCATGCTCGCATACGCACGTTCAGAACAAATACCGCATTATAGTAACGCGTTATTTTAATAGAGTGTAAGGTTAATTTATCAAAACTGAAATGTGACAATCACTTGAATTAGTATTTCGAGAACAAAAACATCTATCTTTACTCAACATTAATTTTAGAAATTCTTTTGGGGACTCAGGGGTGTTAATTTTGTCTCCAGAGCTGAAGCAATAAACAATCTTGGACTAAAAAAAATCTAATATTACATGCATACTTTTAAATCAAGCTCGTTTCGTTTACTTAGGTGCACTGTAACTGTTGACAAATATGCACTACTTAAAGAAAGTTTACGC
>BMAO01014168.1:0-18208 GCA_019973975.1 Trichonephila clavata | reverse complement strand
ACTCTCTCTCTCTCTAAGTATGGGGAGACTAAGTATTCTAAGCATGAAGAGAGTCTAAGCACTCTAAGCATGGGAAGGCTCTAAGCGTGGGGAGACTCTAAGAATGGGGAGACTCTAAGCACTCTTAAGTATGGGGAAACTCTAAGCACTCTAAGCATGGGGAGACTCTAAGCACTCTAAGAATGGGGAGACTCTAAGAACTCTAAGTGTGGGGAAACTCTAAGCATGGGGAGACTCTAAGCACTCTTAAGTATGGAGAGACTCTAAGCACTCTTAAGTATGGGGAGACTCTAAGCACTCTTAAGTATGGGAGAATCTAAGCACTCTCTCTCTAAGTATGGGGAGACTAAGTATTCTAAGCATGAAGAGAGTCTAAGCACTCTAAGCATGGGAAGGCTCTAAGCGTGGGGAGACTCTAAGCATGGGGAGACTCTAAGCACTCTTAAGTATGGGGAAACTCTAAGCACTCTAAGCATGGGGAGACTCTAAGCACTCTAAGCATGGGGAGACTCTAAGCACTCTAAGCATGGGGAGACTCTAAGAACTCTAAGCTAGGGAAGACTCTAAGCTTGGGAAGACTCTAAGCGTGGGGAGACTAAGCATGGGGAGACTAAGCATGGGAGACTCTAAGCACTCTAAGTATGGGGAGACTCTAAGCGTGGGGAGACTCTATGCATGGGGAGACTCTATGCATGGGAAAACTCTAAGCATGGGGAGGACTCTAAGCACTCTGAGCGTGGGGAGACTCTAAGCATGGGGAAAAACTAAGCACTCTAAGCATGGGGAAACTCTAAGCATGGGGATTTTTTAAGCACTCTAAGCATAGGGTAGACTCTAAGCACTCAAAGCATGGAGCGACTCTAAGCACTCTAAGCATAGGGGGACTCAATCGCAAGTCCTCCCATGAGGCTGGTGGATGAGGAAGAGAGGTGGGAAACTCCTGACCACCCATAGGGTAGTCTAAAAAAATTTCTCCTGCAAAAATGGGGTCGAACCGAGCCAAAACATACTGTCACCTGTATGGTGCTTAAAGCTACGGCTAACGACTGGCGTACATCTAGCCCTTTGCCATGATGAATTTCATGGGCCTCGATCTGACATCGCCAGACAGGTGGCATTAGTAACAACAGCAACCCACCAACGAACGTTTTCCAACTATCATTTGTATAGTGGTTTAACCGGAGTTTTATTATCCGTTATATTTAACATTCATTTTGTATAATGGAGTGTCTAGTGTCAAGAAAAGAAATTACGAAATCATTGCTTTTGTGTGACAGTTTTGGAGGTCGTTTCTTAAAGAACAGCGTGTATGTTTTTCACTAAAGAAAAAATTGGAAGCTCTTTCCCATTCAACACTTAAGCCTTGACCTGTCGCCGGAAGCTTCCACACATTTCGAGTCCATAAAGGATATTTCTATATCAACAAGGAAGCTCAGGTCAGTGTTCAAAAACTGGTTCTTCCCTATTGGTCACAGGCATCAATCACTGAGTGATGCATTGATTTTTTTTTATTATTATTATCTAGAGCAAAGGTTGCCAAAAAGTGGTGGTCCACGAGAAAATTTCATTGGTCCAAAGAAAAATGTGGAATATACTTACTCATCACTTTAAGTTATGTTTTAAGATACATCGAAACATAGTTCAATTCATAACGATTGGTGAAAAGTTATAAAAAAAACGCTACTTCTTAAAATAATGCCATTTCATAGACTCTCAGCTCGATTTCAGCTTGAGATAAATGCAGTTCTCCGTCTTGCAGTAACAACATTGGATCCAAATATCCATAATCTTATTTCAAGTAAGCAGGAACATCCATCACACTAGGAATGTATAGTGCTAAAAGTTTGAAATACTTAAACCATTTTTTAGTTGTTTTGTTTTTATAGTTTTTGTTTATTTAATGGTTGAGGTTAATAAAGCTTTCCTAATTTGGTTGCAATTAATAGTTCCGTTTTATTAACTAGGTACATTTTATGTGTTTTAAAGTATCCGACTAATTGAGACAACTTTTTTTTTTTTAAAAAAATGTAGATTATATGAGGATTTTTTTGTTGTTTTTAGATTTGCTTAGTACATTTTAAGAAAAATATGCTAAAATTAAGAATAGAAAAATAAATTATTACTAAAATTGACCAAACATAACATAAACGCGGCGCATTCTGTAACAAAAGTTTATAAACAGATTTTCAATTTTTCATTTCTGATGTGTTGCTATGTTATTCATTTTTAAAACGACCTTCAGGATAAGAGATATTTTAATTTTTACAAAAAACTAGAGCAGTTTATCTTTGTTATTATATGAAATTGCTGTAAAAAACAATGATTATATTCATATAAGGGACTGTAAATTTTGTAATAAAACAGTGATAGATAAATCCGAAGATTAAAGCACTTCTACTATTATACAGAACATACACAAATATATCAGTTAATTATTTTGAAAATTTTTTGAGCAATAGCTGTCCCGTTTGAGCATTTAAAAAAAACACATTTCGAGTAAAACGCGTTTTAAAGTATGACATATATTTTGCTTAAAGTAATGACATCTGCTTTTACTAAAACACTTGTAATTTTTGTTCTAGTGAACGGAAAATAATAAACTGGGTATTTTTATGAAGCTAATAAGATGGTCTATAAAATAAAATCATAAAAAAAAGATTTGTCAAATTTTGGCAAAATTCAAAATTTAGGGTAGTCTCGGATACCTTAAATAAATTTCAAGATATCGAAACAATCCATTTTTATTCACATAAGCATATAGTAGTTCTCTATGAAAAGATTGCGATATAAGTTTACTTCTCGAAACGAATCGTTCACTTCAATCGCATCTCTGAAACATTCACCGCATTTCAAAGAAGTCATTTGCCGCTGAGTGTACTTCAGGGTGGGGCCCGTCTGCTCGGCAAAGCTGGTCAGACAGCGGGTTTCCTTTTTGGTTGGTTTTCCAACCCATTTTCTACCGAGTGACCCGCTGCGACCCATAATTCACCCTGGAAGTGATCTAGTTAGGAAAGCGTGAAATGTATTCTGTGCAATCACGTGAGACAGGGAGAATGGGTCTGGTATTGATTTAAATATCTTATCGCGTAATAGAAACTTTGGGGAGATTGTTAAATGAATATTATTTCCCAGAAAGTTAATGTTTAATTTAACAGTTCTTTGCTTAGATCACGGAAATTGAATATTGTAATTTCTTTATATTCCAGAGGGGTCATTGGCTTGTGATGATCGGATAGTACGGGTTTTGAAAAAATATTATTTGCCAAAGCTAAGGAGCAAATTGTCAATAACATAGAATTAAATAAGAAATAGATAGGAGTATTTGAAGGTGTATTAACAGAAAATTATTTTAAATAATCACCCATTTTTAATTAACAGCAATGATCAAATAATAATTGTAAATAAAGTCAGACCTCTATTTCGCTAAATCCCAAAAATATATTCATTATGAGGAAAATTCGTTACAAATAGCGGTTCACTTTTCTCTATATACTTTATAATCTTGGTTCAAAGAAAAAGTTCTTAAAATAGAAAAATTCGCAAAATGTGGAGGTTCGACTGTATGTATTAACTAATGAATAAATTAGATTTGTACTTTTATTAATATACACCAGTAGTCTTCAAACTGTGTACTGTGGAATTCTGGGTAACACGAGGTATACTTAGGGGTTACACGATTCAAAATAAAAAAATAAATAAAATGTTGAGTGCGTGTAAATGTTCTTTATATGTACTACCTACTAGATTGTGAATATTCTATTATTTGTGATAATTCCAGAAAATAATTTTGTACTCATTAGTACAACGTTTTTCAAAACTGAATAGAATAATACTAAAAAAATACACACGATAGAACATCTCCAAAAGAACACTTAACGCCTGTAAGAGAATATTTCGAAAAAGAGATCACTAAGCATGATTTGGATTCAAGCCCATTCGAGTACCACGATGAATCAGGTTTGCCGAAGAAAGAGGGGGAGCAATTTATTGACATAGCTACAGATTCGACGTTAAAATATAAATCTAACTAAGAACAGCTCCTAAATTTTAGGTTGCAAATTCTCTCAAGCAAAATACACAGAATTTCTCACACAGCTTTAAACATTTTAATGTCATTCAGAGTAATGTATTTAGGTGAAAAATATTTCTCAACGTGAGTGGCTCAAAAGCAAAATATAGAAACTAACTAAACAAAAATTATGAAATGCGACTGCAAATAATTTCATAGACCTAGACTTCGACAGTTTGTGTAAAAAAATGCAAGCACATATCCCAGTTTATCAAATATAATGCATGGATAGGTGACACATCTGAAGCGCAAATTAGAATTATGAATGAGTTGTTGTTGTTGCTAATCCTCCAGTGTCTGACGAAGTTAGACAAGATCAATTAAATCGTTGACTCTCAACTCTCAAAAAGTCCAGCGTAAGAGGGGGATCCGTGTAGATATCTTTGCTTTTGAGATCCATGCAACGCATTATGTGTTTGGGGCAAGCCTGGTGATCTTGACACTTTGGATGTAAACACCTTGGACCGCAGATGGAGATCTTTTTGTTTGCTGAGAATGAAAGACACTTGATATGACCACTAGCAAGACAAGAGAGTGTAGTCTGGGAGCATCTATCACACTTGAGGGCTAGGGCCAGTCCGGGTCTATTACCCGCATACCAATGATGAGTGGGAGGCACCCTCTACTCTACCAAATTTTAAGAGTTTTTTAACGAGTATAATTCTAGATAGGTAAGGGCGGGTGTGGAGGGAGTAGGAAGATTACAGCCCTGCTTTGCTCAGTTGGTCTGTCATTTCAATGCCGTAAAGTTCGACGTGAGATGGAATCCACAAAATGAGTAAATTATATTAATGTTGTATTAAAAAATTTTTATAACAAACGCTAACACAAATACAACCTTATAGTGTCTGGCTTCTGTTGGCGGGATATTATGGAATGTTGGCGCTATTTAGCGCGTCGTAGGAGGTGTGTTACTGTTTTTTATGGAGAAGGTGATCGACCCTCGAAGGTGACGGTCGGGGAAGAGAGAGTCCCTCGTTTTAGGAGCGCGGTGAATTGGGCTTGTGTTTTGGCTGTATTGAGAAAAAGAAAGATAGAATCCTGTTCTGTTGACACGACGTGCTGTGTCGTGAAGGAAAAGAAAGTAATAAAGACATTACAAATCTCTTCTTCAAAAAACACAATAGCTCCTTACAGGTCTTGGTTGCCTCGACCACGCTCTCCTTCCAGCGTCCTCTATTTGTAGCGACTCCTCTCCAATATTTAATTTTCAAATTATTTAAGTCTTTCTCAATGTCATTCAACCATCTAGTTGATGGTCTTTCTTTAGCTCAGATTCCCTAAGGTATTTTAAATGTCAAGATCTTAATGGGATTATCTTCCGAGCTTCTCCAAATATGGTCGAGACATCTTAATCTATTACTAAGGATTACTTGTGTTACAATACTTTTCTTTAATTGTCTTTACATAAAGTACCTATAACACATGATGATCTACACTAAATATACTATTTTAAAATATATTCTTTTAGCAGTGTGTGTGGAATGGAGTTCTCTGAAAGCACCTTATAGTTCTAAGGCTTCCTTGAGTCGAAAAAGTTTGAAAACCAATGATATATACTAATTAAATGTAAGTATTAATTACTTAAAGGGGAACACGCTACGCTAAAAATTAATGATATATTGAATTGTTTTTATTGCTTTATTTTAATTGTACAACTTCTCTAAATATATATACAAAATTTCGAAGTTCTAGCTGCATTATTTAGCCAGTTATTTAACTTTTTTTAGAGAGAGTGAGAGAATATTAACGCGCCCCTACACTGTTCAACTACTCGAGGGCTTTTGGTGACGGACCTCGTAATTTTGAACCAAGGTCGAGTGACGAGGGCGACACCTGAGCTGGAAAAAAGTAATCGCTAAAAATTTTTTAATATATTCACACACACATTCTATAATATTCTATTCCATTATATTCTATAATATGTTTTGTTACACTTGTCATTTTTGGAACTAAATCTTATCAATATATATACATGTGTGTGTGTGTGTGTGTGTGTGGTGTGTGTGTGTGTGTGTGTGTGTGTGTGTGTGTGTGTGTGTGTGTGTGTGTGTGTGTGTGTGTGTGTGTGTGTGTGTGTGTGTGTGTGTGTGTGTGTGTGTGTGAATAACGTTCTAATTTTTCTGCGGACTGTCAAACATTTTTCTCACACCACCGGTTGGTGACCAGTACCCGGGTCCTGATCCCCCCACATAGCCCGTGGTTTCTTTTTTCCTATTAATTATAATCCTATGTCGACTCTTGATAATTCGAAGTTGGAGGGATCAATGAAAGATTCGCATAATCAAGAGTTTGAATTATCATGAGAGTAGGAAAAAACTCCCAAAATAAACGAAGAGAAATTTTTTCTAACACATTTAAGTATGAAACTATGTAATAAAACAACAACTGTACATATGTAAAAAATTATTTTAAAATATTTTTAAAAAGTCATGTTACATACAGTTTAAATATTATCATCTCTTCTGCACACAATAGTGGAACATCTTTTCTGAAATCATGTGTAACAAGGCCACGTGTTAAACGAAAGATATAGACGGCTGACAACAGGTGCGGTTGATCTATTGTCCATTTGAAGAAAGAAAGCAATTAAAGTATCTTTTCGCCCGAGGAACCGGAAAGCACAAAGAAAGGGTAACAGACGGATAGCCATAAAAAGGGCTACGTTTCAGGGGAGACACGCAGAGACAATACAATGCGCAAAGCTTGTAAGCTCCAACCTATTTGCTTCAGAACTGTGTAATGCCGGTCGATTCCTGCCTCCTTCTGAAATCCCTTGACTACCCCTAGACCCGGCTAGGTGTGTGGGAGAAACTGAATAATTAACAGACATGATTCCCACTAAGTATTTTATTGATACCAAAATATCAAGCAGACACAATAACAATCTAATTAGGATAACAGATCAGATAGTAGAGCACGGAGGTGAGACTCAATAGCCTGGGGATAATAATACGGACCCTCAACTGATACCACGATAGCTTAAACACGCTCAATATAAACTACGTCGCACACTAATAAGCTAACTTCTATTTAAGTAAGGATCACAATACCTGTACTTTTATGAAATTGATCCTACACTTAAACTTAGAAGGAGATCCTTATCTGGATTTAAACACTGTCGATTGATCCACTCTCAGTAATTTTTCATTGACAAACTCCAAATGCGCTTAATAATTAAAATACCTTCACTCTTCAACTAACGAACTAACTCACCAGCTAACTTGCCAACTCCCCAAACTTGCGAATACAGAATTTTTTTAATATACTTCATTTGCATAATCACGCTTCCTTCACTCGGCGAAAGTTGGTTGAAATAAATATTTTTCTGAAAGAGTCCTGAAGGGATTAGTAGAGCCGCGTATAGATCCGTCACATGATAGTGAGTATTCGAATTGTCAAGAGTTTTTTAAGATAACTTCGAATTTTCGCGTATTGTAGTCTGGCCAGTCACAGATTTTAGTTCGAAATATTGAGTGTACCAGAACGTATAGTTTTAGTTCGAAATATCAAATGTTTTTCTAGGGACTGAGAATATACTTCGAAGTATCGAGAGGTTCGTATTATCGAAGGTTTGAATTATCGAGAGTCGACTGTAGTATGTATGTAAAATTTAATTTAATATTGGTTATTAATATTAATTAATTTTAATTAATTAATGCTATTTATTTGTTCAATAGCTTAGTTTTACTGGGGTTTTTTTGTCCCGACAACAGATAAAATCAAAAAAATATGTTCGGGGGCTTATTGGAGTATACGAAAATGGTGGACTTTCGCCCCTGGACACCTCCCCTCCCCCTTGAAAAATTGCTTCGTGTACTACAGTATAGAGCTAAATGGGATTTAAAATATACGTGTTCAAGTGAAAATGTGTCTATGTTTCTAGAATGATTCTAATTTTTAAGAATGTAGTATAGTAAGCGGTAATTTTGTCGCGAACCCAGCGGTCGCTACTAAAGTTTGGAACACTGAATGAACAGCCATTGTTATAAAAATAACTAAGTTTATTTGGTTCGATCAATTTATTATCAAGCAATGCTATAAGCCGAGAGATCAGTCAAATTTAATCGTTATCCTATATTCCTAAGACAAGTAATTATACACTTAACTGCGTGTGATCCTATGTAACTGCCCTCGTCAGGTCTCACTCAGATCAACTGCACATCCCGAACTCAAGCTACTTCCCAAGATCTCCAAGGACTTCCGATAGTCACTTTAATAGCTCTCACTTTAATAGCAGCTAAACGACTAACTCTAACACTCACTTTGCTAGAGTTTAAATAGCGCTCAAATTAGCATAAAATGAAGTTCTCTCTACGGAAGGCGGTTTTAAACTCAAACAACAGTTAAAGAAGTACTTCTCCCCAAGAGGATTGGTAAAAGGGTGTGAATAGGAGCCGTCACAATTTGTGTTAGAGGGAAAAAATGTCTAAAATTTATATGAAAACTGAAACAATTCTATCTCGGTAGATAGATTTCAAATTTGGATTGGGGTCTTTAGCATTAAGCGAAAAAAAGTTGAAAGCATAACGAATTTTCTAAAAAGTATAAACTTTTAACATTAGAGATTTGCTCAAACGCTACGGCTGATGGACCTCTTAATATTGAATCATGATCAATCCACGAGGAAGATATCAAAGTTGATACCCCCCCTCACCAAACTTCCACATCACGTCATGGAAGGACTTTGAGCTCCAAAATATCAACATTCCTTACCTCTACCATAAGAAATCTTTAATGTTATCAGGACTCGAACTTACCACTCGACATTCGTTGCGATGAATAATTAAAGCTACGCAGATCAGATGGAGTTTATCCCCGTAATCCTTCCACGATTCGATATAGGAATAGGAGTTACGAAAATTATGTACCAATTCCGATGCAGTATTTGTCATATCGCAGAGGTTTCTAATGAATGAGGTTCATAACCTTTTTGTATCTTCTGGACATATGCTGATTCAAACCTCCCAATAGTTTAGACATATATGATTGCGTAATTGTATCACAGATAGTGGCGTAACGTGCTCCCCCACATTGTGGTGGGCCCAAAATCTGACTTTGCAGGGGGGAGGTCCTAATATTCTCCGCTACACCACTGATCACAGAGCTAGTGTGCCTTTGGCTCCATTCTGTATAGCAGTGGTCTTCAAACTTTGTCGATTCAAAGAACTCTTAAGACTATAAGTTGGTATCGAGGAACCCCATCCAAAAAAACCTTAGAAGAAAATATCTCAAAATATTTTAAAGTAGATCAATATATTATAAGCACTTTAAGTGCTTATAATATATTGAGAAAGAAAGAAGCTGCATCTTTTACTAAAGATTTTGCATAATAATATTGTATTTTGCTCATTAATACAATTAATTGATGCTATATTCTGAGTTAATATATTTCTGTATTTTGTTTTCGACAATAAAATCATATTTTACTGTCCGAGTGCTGCGCTTATTTTTTACACAAGTTAGAAACAGACGCATGTTTACTGTGCTACTACAGTAATACACATGGCATGATTAAATTTTCCTTCAGTCAATAGATGGCAGCACGAACATCATAAGCAAAAGAAAATATCTGCACTTATCAGTCCAAATCTAAGTATTTTTCGAAATAGCATATGATTCAATAAACTGAACTCTTCGAAAATAATTAAACAGAACACTTTAACATACTATATTTCTAAATGTATGACTTATTTTATTTTTCGTGTGTATCCAGTATGTTTCATACTTCAGTTCCTACATTTTAACAAATTCCATTCAAAATCTAATACAATTCACTGAATTTTCTAAAATTTGAGATTCTTGTATATATGTATACAGTAAAATACGTTTAACGCGAAACATTTTTGGTGAAATGTCGGTTAACACGAAATATAGTCCCGGCAAACTAATTTGTATCTTCTGACATTTTTTTTCCTCTATTTACACGAAATAAAAATCGCTTGACAAGACAAGACGGAAAACACCAGCCAGATTGGACTGTCCTACTGCCTCATCGGAAGAATTCGTTGCAGTAGATGAGGGATGGAGTCTTAATTATGGCAGACAAAAACATTTTGGAGTTTTTCAAAGCTCAAAAAATATCATTGATGCATATTCCGACGCCAAAAAAGAAATGAATAATGCAGCTCCTCTTCCAACGTCGTTTTAAATGAAGAACATCATGAAAAGAGTGTTCAGTTATTTATATATATATAGACGCACATTCCAATAATGAAATAAATAACAAAATGGACAACATCAAACAATCTGTTGACAGCAACTTCTAAAGAGTTTTAGCTTAATGTTTTTGTTATTTAGTCGTTAATAATATTATTCGGGCTCTAAGTGCCACTTTTCCTTGCATATTTTCTGGCAGAGGTATTTTTTATGTATATATGCCTGCATTTTTTTGCACAAAATAGCAAGGTCTAACTCTATTAAAGTTGTCTGCAGTCGCATTCCGTATTCTATCAAATTATTTGGAAGAGTCAAAAATGAAGACATTTTTACTGGGATTAATAACATGTCTGTTTTTAGAAATACTTAACATGCTTTTATAATTAAAGGGAAAAAATGTACTGTTGCAATTTTACTCCAAACATTTCTTAACTATAATATTTTGGTGAGATATATATTTATTATAAATAAATAATTAATACTTAATTCGTAAATTATTATTTAAAAGTGAGTTAAAATTAAAATTTTAATAAAATGGATAATTATAAGGCATTAAAGCTAAGATATTTTTTATCAAACGTGGTTACTGCAGGGAATCCTAACAATTTATTTACTGAAACATAATAAGAGCATATTTTTATTAATAAAGTGAACAAAAAATAATTAAGTTATTCATTTATTTTCTATCGATATCCGAAGACAAAGTAAAGCGATTTCGATGCAATAAAAACGTCAGCTTCTTAATCGAAAACGGTGGGCGGAAGCAGAGTAATGCTTTGTAGACACAAGAAATACGTCAGCTTTCTAGATGAAGACGGTGTCTAAAGAGAAAATAAAGCTATGCGTCAGTATCCTAAGCAAGGACGGTTTCCTAAGACAGGGTAAAGCTATGCGTCAGTATTCGTAATGAAGAATGGTGTCCAATGACAGGGTATAGGTATACGGATACAATACAAACGTAAGCTTCCCAAGCAAGGACAGTTTCCAGGAAAGGGTAAAGCTACGAGTCAGCATCCTAAATGAGGGCGCTCTCCAAAGACAGTGTAATGCTACGGGTTACCATCCTAAATGAGGACGCTCTCCAAAGACAGGGTAATGCTATCAGTCAGCATCCTGAATGAGAACGGTCTCCAAAGACACGGTAAAGCTATGAGTCAGCATCCTAAATGAAGACGCTTTCCAAAGACACGGTAAAGCTATGAGTTAGCATCCTAAATGAGGACGGTCTTCAAAGACAGGGTGAAGGTAAATGGAAAAATAAAACGTGAGCTTCCTAAGCGACGACGGTTTCCTAAGACAAGGTAAGGCTATATTAATAAAATAAAAATGTCAGATTCTAACGTTTTTACTCAGAAAGACTTTAATGATATAATTGATTCGCTATTGTTCAGTATTAGTGAGTTTGAACTTGTTTTTATTTATTTTCCGACAGTTTTAAATAAAAAAAAGTTTTTGTGGTGCATCTCAGTAGTGGTATATTTCATTATTTCATCACAATATATTTTTAAGTAAACGTGATTGAGCTATTGAAGGCTGTATATGCCGTTAACTTTATTTATCTAATTATAAATATAAACAAAATATTTTTGTCCGTACAATCACAGATGTCATTTCAAATCTTCAAGCTTTTAAGGTTCCACGGCATACTCGAAATAGTAATGTACCAAATTTTAGACTTCGTTCTTTTGGTCAATTTCATTTTTAAAGGGATTGAATTGCTTTTTTCGTACTTTAGTCAAGATTTTACTAATTTCGTCCAATGGGAAATTGGATAAATCTTGTAAAGACTCAACAGCTTTTTCTCAAAAAAGTAATACATTGCGTAATTTTTTACTGTGGATCTTATGGCGTGAATTCCAACAGACATAATGACAAACTTATCATGCAGAATTCTTTTTTGAATGATAGTAAAAAGCTAATTTCTACTGTTTTATTTTTAATAAATGATTTCCCGATTTTTTTCACTTCCCATAATAAAGTTACTTTTTAAGTATTTAATTCTTCTTTTGGCCTCAAATGATTTATTTATTTATTTTTAAGTTTTTAGCTTTCGCTTATTTTAATTTCTTTTGTTATCGTCATTTTGAAATTCCTCACATACATTCAGTTTCTCTCTTCACTTTTCTGCGCCGTTTTACTTGGAAAATAAAGAGAATTTCTTCTTATTCCATTTTTTTAATCGTTTTAAATGGTTGTAATTCTACAGTTCTCAGTTGGTTCATCAAGTTACAATAATATTTCTTCATTCTTCATATTTATCGAAGTGCGAGGCGGCCATCTTGTATAAAATCTACATTACGTTCATAGCCTGTTTGGCGTGATTTTAATCGCACCTAAGATTGTAGTGGAATACTGTGTGATTAGTGTATAGTGGAATATAGTGGTAACTGGCGTAGATTTAGAAGAATTATATATTATATTTAAAAAAAACATGTGTGTACACTTGCGTAAACGAAAGATGTAATAACTACTATATTTAGATGACCAGAACACGGTAGTTGCGTTCAAAATCGTGGCAAAAAAGATGCCACCCTATGAATACGAATAAGTACGAATCTATATGTTGTCTTGCAGTTCTGTTACGTTTCTTATTCCGCTAAGCTCCATAGTCTTTCAGGTACTTACCATATTATTAGACCATATTTTTGGAAATACTTCACCACACAAATCCCACCTTGATACCTAAACAACGAAGATTCTAACATATTTGATATGAAAAACCAATTGGTCAGATTTTGGCGGAAAATGGCGCAATTCTAAAGGTGCCAATTCGGATGCGGTAACGCTATATACAAGTTCTGATAATAATTACTGATTCATCGACACAAATATTAGTGGATTTTTTAGACAATGAAATGACCTACACTTCTTGCCTGCTTTTATTCTTATATTAAAAATAATAATAATAATAATCTGTTACAAAGTTTCTTCCTATTAGAAAAAAACTGTATTGTTTTTCTTTTTTAATCGACAAATTCTAAATCTCGCTTATCGTAACAATAAAGAAAAAAAATCCTAGCTAGCAGTATAACAAAAAGAAAATAGCACTAAATTAAACTAATTGCTATTAACGCAGCGTTTCTCAAACTGTGGGGCGCACCCCTCTAGGGGGGCGTAATGAATTTGCGAGGGGGGGGGGCGCGAGAATATTGAAAAGTCAAAAGCAAAATATTATTTTAAAAAATTAATTTACTGAAAGTAAAACAAAATGTATTCGACATAATAAAAAATAATATTTACATTTACACTTATAAATGTATTTGTACTGTACAATATATTTTATAATTAATTTAAGAATACCAAGTCAGGAAAAAGTTTAATAATTACCAGTAACCCCATGGACTCTTAACATATATAAAATTGCATACAAAAATTAACACTTTTCTTAATAATTTGTACGGTTTATAAATAATCCCTTAGTTGCCGATTAAAAGTTACGTGATTCGCTCCCCAATGCCGTCGTTTTCCACGTAGAAGCGCGTATGTGATGCATTGGGGTGGGTGGAAGAAAAGGAATGAAATAAGCAAATTCTCTTAATTAAGTAAATCATTCGTAAACACCGGAAGGTCCTTTTATTGCATACCAAAGCCTTTGGAATAATTTTATGGATAACAGTGCACAGAAAAGATCGCACTTCGGAAAGACGTATATGTACGCCCGGGGAATGTAAGCATGGGTTGTGCGAGACATATATATACGTGCGGAGAATGTAACGCAAGGGGTGAGATAGACGTATATATACGCCGGTGGAACTTAAGAGGTTAAATGCGTATTGTAATTTTAGCCTCAAAGTATAGTATTATTGAATTTCTGCAATTATTTGTATGGAAGGGGGGCACGATGAAAATAATGATTGATTATTGGGTCGCAAATATTGAAAGTTTGAGAAGCACTGTATTAACGGATTGGTAATATTTGATAAAAAAACTACTTTCCATTTATGTCAACAACTGTTACCAACCAGATTTTGGCATATTTTCTACATGTTGCTTTTTTTACCTCAGTTTTTATATCCAATACTAATCTTTTGTTCTCATGGAAAGGTAGCTAACTTTATTCATCAAGATTGAGTTGAATGCACAACAAAGTAATTTTCTTCTGCACTTAAGAACTCAGAGTTAATGCAATTTTTGTTGTGTGGTATCGTGGTTTAATTTTCCTGACAATGATTTTATACTTGTACTTTTCTATGACATTTTCTTAAAAAAGATTATTTCTATTCTTCCTTCATCAGTAAATACTATGTTCTCATCATTACTGGAAAACGGATCAGGTGCTAATCAGTGATGATCAGATTTTTTTGTCACATGACATCATGCATCAATTTTGCTTTTGACTATCTTCAAATATATAATTCTATTTATACCATTTGTGATTCAAAAGGGTTTGAGGAAAAAAAGACGCAGCTTGATACAAATTTCTCATACTTCTTTTTGGATTTCTGTAAAATTCAAAATTAATGTGATTTTACGTCTCACGGTTTAACTTTGATTCTGATAATATGTTCCGCATTTAGTTTTACGAAGATCATGTACTTTGTTTATATGATACTGTTCATATATGATACACATAATTCAATTATCACTTTAA
This sequence comes from Trichonephila clavata, assembly GCA_019973975.1. Classification (NCBI taxonomy): domain Eukaryota; kingdom Metazoa; phylum Arthropoda; class Arachnida; order Araneae; family Nephilidae; genus Trichonephila; species Trichonephila clavata. The sequence continues at coordinate 3,389 of BMAO01014168.1, read as the reverse complement.
TTATTTATCATTGTATTTCCCTCATTTGTTTGTTCTTTGCAACAGAATAACAAATATTTTTAATTAAAATATTACATAAAAGTATTGTATAAAAAATTAATTTTTCATCACAAGTTTTCTTATTTCTCTCATTAGGTTCACTATAGTTTTTTCAATGTTGGTCTTTTTTATCTGATAGGTTGTTTTTTTTTTTTTTTTTTTTTTTTTGGTTCTTATTAATTAAATTTTTTCACTATTGTATTACATTTCAATTTTATATTAAATGAAACATTAATTTATGCTACAGAAAATTTAATTTAATGGTTTATTACAATGAAGGCTATTTTACCTATTTTTTAAAATTTAGCTTGTATTAATTTTTTCCAGTTGAAGGTTTCCTATAATATACGTTATTTATGATTTAATATTTTAGTGCAACGGTTTTATCACATAAATAATTTTTTTATTTTAGTTCATCTATTTCAGGTTGTTTCACTCATAGTTCCCATAGCAGAAACATACTACTGTTATAATTTTTATTTATATTTTCCTTCTTTTTCATTTCTATTTACCATTTTAGCATGTTAATTTTCTCTCTTGCATTCAAATATGTTTTTATGAAATTATTCGTTACTGTGAAGCCAAATTGCAATGTGAACACTTATTGTTAACTTTTGGATGTACTGCTCTGCAATTGATCTACCCTCTTTAAAGTGTATTATGTTTGTAAACAAAGCAGAATTTTATTTATTTTAAAATTTAACCCGTGCGAAGAACGGGTATTTCAGCTAGTAACAAATAAACAGAGCGTCTTGAAATGTGTATATGGGCACTGCAGTAGTGTAGCGTACACCCTCGCAAACTCCCCCTCCCGGGGGTGGGGAGGTCCTAGGACTAGGGGGCTCAAAGCCTGACTAACGCCAAGTACGTATCTACCCAATTTATAAAATATTAAAGGCAAAATCTGACTTCTTAGGGAGGCTCTAAGATTCTCCGCACCACTGGTACATTGATAGAAAACATTACAGTGGCGCCACAGCCATTGAAATTCATGTACCGCATAAAAAAAGATCGCACAGAAAAAATTGCACAAAAAAAGACCACATCAAACCAAGTTCTACTGTAATATTTTTATTTATCCCATATATTATTTGTGACTAACTCATTTGTAATATTTTATACGCATTGTACTATATATATATATATGATATGTATCTCAATCATCACTATAGATAGTTATCATTGAAAAAATATTACATGTGCGGCCCAGCAAATTTCAGTTCAGTTCAGTTCAGTACAGTGTTATCACTGTACATCTGGAGCCCTGGCTAGCACCTTATGCTCCGAAATGATTATTTGCATTATTTTCTTCAAATAGGATGCAAGGATAGGTCTTGATTATTATGTACAACTGTAAGTTTTGTTAACTTATGCTTCAATGGTTGATGAAACTAGTGTATTTTGGATCTATTACTTGGTATTTTAGAATCTATTGGTTGTTTTTAAAAATTCTTCGACTTTTTGAATATGCTCTATTGTATCACAATTCGCTATTGATGAATAAGACCATTCACTATGATTAGAGATAAAAATTTTCAATGTTTTACGTAGCAATTGATATTTGTTGCAGGTTAAAATAAAATGTTCACTAGTTTCTGGTACATGGCAATCTGAGCACAATGGGGAATCTGTTTGTTTAAAAAGAAAATAAATATCATTTAATGGTAATTTCTTTGCCCGCAAGCTTATTAATTAAAACTTCTGTATTTCTATTTTTTGCTGCCTGTCTTTTCCATTTTTTAAGATGAGAAATATAACTATAATTTTTATGTCTCTTGCTCTTTTTCCATGTTTTTTCGTTTTCGCTTTTGTGTTGATTTTTGAAAAATGTATGTAGATCTTCCCAAGTAATCCAAGGAATAATATTCCAAGGATCTGGAGAGGCTTTAGCTAATTTATCTACTTCTTCATTAATTTCTATTCCCTTGTGAGCTGGTACCCAAATGAATGTAATTGAGTGAGCTATTTGGAGACACTCGTGTAACGTTGAATTTAAATTTAATATTATCGCGTACTGGATTTTCTGTTAATATTAAGGATACTTTTTAGAACTGATAAGCTGTCCGTCAGGATGACATAGTTTTCTGTTTCTGAAACCCAATTTTTTAACGCAGTCCACATGGCAATAGCTTCCGCTGTAAAAATGGAAATCATTTCTTTCAGAATTTAATTTTGTCTAACTTTTTTCTTGGGGATTAAGATTCCTATTGATGTTTGATTAGTATTTTTAGAACCATCTGTTACAATTATAATACTGTTATTAAAGTTTGACTGGATATAATCATTAAACATAGTTTGTACTATGAGATTTGGGAGGTCTCTGTTTTGAAATGGCAGTTCATGAGTATAGATGTTAATTTTGTGATTTTCATAGATTGGAGGAGGAGGAGTCCACTGAAGAATATCTACTTTAGAAAAATACATAGTTCTTGGAGCAGGTTGATTGACTTTTAAAAAATACTGATTTCTTTTTCTCTATATCTATAAAAATTATTATTTATATCCCAAAATAACCTTGCATTTGGTGACCAATATTTTAATGCTATTTGTTTAATAATACATTTTTGACAAAGGAAACTATGTCGATTATTGATACTGCCATTCATAGATTCCGCTCTTAATACATCTATCGGAGTGTTTCTTGGGAAACCTAGGGCTAAACGTAATATAGCATTGTAAATTGGTTCTAGTTTTTGTCTATTGCTATTGCTTGAAAAGGAAAAAAGTTGACTTCCATAGTCAAAAATAGAACGGATTGCAGCATTAATAATATTTAAAAGAGAATCGCACAGTTCTTGTTCCTATTTTAGGGGAGGATAATGCTTTGATTGCATTTAAATATTTAAAACCTTCCTGTCGGAGGTAAATAATATGATTTTTCCATGTGATATTGGGGTCGAAGATTATCCCTAGGATTTTAAGACACTTTACTTCGGGAATAGATTTATCACTTATTTTAAGTATAGGAGGTAATTGTACTTCTTTTTCTGAAAAAGTTGATTAAACTGCTTTTTTCTAGAGAGGTGGACAAATTCCATTTTTTACACCAGGCTGAAATATTGTTTAAAGATACTTGTAATTCGTCTATTGTTTTGTTCCAATTTGTGCCGCTATTATATAAGGAATATGTCGTCTGCATAGAGCAGAAGATGGCTATCGTGTTGGATTTCAAAAATGTCTGCCATATAAATCATAAATAGAAAGGGCTCAAGATGCAACCCTCAGGTACACCATAATTGTTTTTGCTGAATTTTCGAAAAATTGTTCCGCCATTTAGTTTGAATTGTTTTTTATGTAAGAAAATTTTGAATCCAACGTAGCAAATTACCTGAATATCCAACTTTTTTTAA
>BMAO01014167.1:0-26660 GCA_019973975.1 Trichonephila clavata | reverse complement strand
ACACTATATCGGAAATTTCTTCCTTGCACAATTTTCTCTTTCTAAAACACAAAAATAAGCTATTTCTTTGCTATCGAATTTTTATCTGAAAAATACTTGGATACTATTGTTTATTTATTAAAAGTGCAGACGATTTTGACTGTTTCGATACTCGGCCACATTATAACGACCGATGACGATTAACAACATCGATTTGCTTTTAGTGCATAATATTAATTTTTAAATGGGATTTAGTGAAGAAAAGATGAAGAAGAAGAAGCAATTTGAATTTGAATTATTTTCTTGTAGTTTAATATTTCCGGTATGTCCATTGCACTCTCGTTCTCTCTGCTCAAGATTCATTTTATTTAATTTACTCTTCATTATTAATTATTATGAAAGAAAATCGTTTTAAGATACTAGTCATTTAGTAACAAAAATAGCAACAAAGTTAAAGATTGATTTTTAATTCGGATAAACTTTTCTACAATCGCATTAGCCTTGCTATTTGATTTCTTAAAAGCGTCTACGGAAAAGTGCAGATAAATCTTTAATCGTATTTTGATACGATTCGGTGAAATTTCGATAAGTAATAATATTTTTATAAAATTAATGCATGTGAGTATACGATTTCTTTTCTAATGGATATGTGTTTTTAGCGTTTTGCTAATTCTATTGCAGTAGGAAAATTTTAATTTGACCCTACCATTTTTAAATTTTGTATGAAATTGAATGATTCGTTTTCTTTCCGCAAAATCCAGTTGCAGTTTGAACCTATTCTAACCTTCAGTATGATTAAAAAAATTTTGTTGGTGCAAACTGCTTTTCAGCGAATATTAAGTTCTCAAATATCGATTTCGATTTTTCAAAAACAATAGGACATTTTCTATTTCACATAATTTAAAAAATTTGATTTCTTAGTGGAATTTTTTGAGAGGACTTGTAAAAAATATTTTCAATTTACTCGCAATTCTCATTTTTTTTGTTATATTTTCAGAAAATGTTGCTTAAGTTATGACAAAACACATTATTCTGAAATTGTTTTTATTTCCCGTTTGAATGGTTTGATTTTCGCATGAGTTTTTTGTATATTTCCAAATTACATTATGCGGAATGAATATTTAAGAAATGACGAAAAGAAGAGTGAAAAGAAAAAAAAAACAAATTTCATGCAGTTCAAATGAGCTTTGAATAAACCAGAAAAAATAAAAATTCGATTCCGATTCAAAAATCAACTGCGGGGGACTGTTTTTTCCATCCCACCTTGAAATATTTCGAAGTTATTCCATTTCTCACCATCGAATCAATTTCCACTTTTCGATGCTGAATTAAAACCATTTAAAATACAACTTCTTATTCCATTCAAAAGGGATAGTATTTAGATATATTTTTCATATTAACTCATACAAACAAAGAATTTTTTTAAAGATTTATCAGTCTCAGACATGTTTCTGAGTAAGCAAGATATGTAAAGCAAGCTAGTGTTGTTGTGTTAACTTCTCAGAATGGGACATTTGAACTGCTAGTTGCAAAAGGATTTACTACCTCAGAAGCATACAAATGTACAGCCGGAAATACGTTTGTACAGATGTTCCTTTTTTGAGACAGGAAGCTTGTTCTCATCGTGATTTTAATTTTCAACTGAATAAATGTCAATCTTAAAAGTTAAGGTACATTTTACTTTACAGTTACGTTTATAAAACGAATTAAAAAAAGATCACAAGATATATTTTTTAAGGAACACGATTTTTTCCCTGTTACTAAAAGGTAGTTATCATTACAGCTATGAAATTCTTTTGATATTTGAATACAGCAAGTCTTTCTCCTCCCCTTTCAGCGGTTTTTGTTCATGCTGAACAATCTTCTCGAGAATCGACTTATAAATGGAGGGTTGGTGTTCACGTGACCCTGTCAGAAGAGTGTTCTGAAGAAAAAGGTTCTGCCAGTGTAATTTGTGAGTTCTTTAGTGTCAAGTCAAGTGTTTCTGTAGTGTTTTACAAGACACTGGTCATTCGAAAGAATTGATTTTCCAAGTGTACAAAGAAGCCGACGATCGTAGTGCTACAACATAGTACATAGAATGCATCGCTAAAGCAGTTTCAGCAGACTTGAAGGTTAAATGGTTGACTTGAAGGTAAAGATGTTACACATCAAAAATTTCACTAGAGAGAGAATTATGTATTTATGTTTTTATCGTCGGGACTTATTTTCTTCATGCAAGGGAAGAATTATTGTCTCTCGTGTTTTGAAGCAGAGACCCAAAGCAAGGAGCAAAATCCCAGCAAAAGAGCAGATTGCACACAATTTTGTAAATATTACCTATCTCAATACATTATGATTAATGAAATTCTAATACGAAAGCTGTTTTTTTATTCTATAATAAATAATGAAATTTATTCCTTTCAGACATGGAAGACTATTACGCCTGTAGTGTCTGTTAAGGTGTGTGTGCTTAAATACAGCCTCATTTGGAAAAAAAATTCTTTTAGCAATCAATGCTATTTTTTAAAAAGAGATCATGCAAACTGTGTATTTAAGATATTACGCATTATTGCATTTGCGACCCTCTAAAAACGATACGATAAAAGCACGCGATAATTATTTTCTTCTCGTGGATTATTCTTCGCGTGATTTCTTAAGCCGTCGGGTTTATCCATAAGATACTCCAGTCACTTTTCCTTTGTTTTGTAGAATGTTTTGACAATTCATAGACCAAAACTTTGGATTTCTTTTTCGATATTGGTATTTCTCACGTTACTTTTTGTATGTATAGTTACGAAACAATGAAGAGGAGAAAGAGAGCATTAATTAATATTAATTAATTTCCTTAGAATTAACATCCGAAAAAATATCTGGAATCCACTTTGATTAGTGTGTTTTAACAATGAAATATTTTAAAGTTATTCCAAACTTATCTTTTGGATGCGTCTTTTGCAGTTTAATTCGTACAATTTAAACAGAACATTTCAATCTACTTAAAAGGCTATTATTTTGAAAACTTTTTTTTCTCTTTTTAATAATTCGTTCAGGGAAAAGAAACGTAATAGATCTTTAAACTCCTTTATGAATGCCGAAAGGAAAAATAAAACACTGCGTACTATTCTGAATGAATGACACTTCATTTTTCATTGCAAAATGATTTAATACTTGTGAAAAGAAAAAAAAATGCACATCAGGAACAGTTTGAATTATTTTGGATATTCCTTCTTTTGATATCGATTCAATAGTATCATCGATTATCTGTCTCATCTATTTTTATTTTTCAGCTGCGCATGACTCAGTCATCAAATAAGGCGAAATGTTTACAATAAGCTGACTAAAGAAAATTTTCTGTGTTTTTTTTTATTGCATTTCAAAAGTATAAGAAACATTCTTTGCAATTCATTAAATGATTTGAAAATATTATTCAAAGATTTGTCGGAAGTTGATTCATAACACTGCATATTATTTTCAAATAAACAGTGCTGTGAAGTAAAATTTGCCAAATTTTTATAAATCCCTTAGTTGGCACTCCAACTGAATTAATACAAAACTTTGTAAGAAATTTCTAGAGTCGCCGATAATCTTAAGTTAAAACAAAATTCTTCAGATCTAAATTACATAACGAAGCGTAACCGAGTCGAATTAAAAATTGCTGAGAAAGTAATTGCTTTTCTTACTTAATTCAAGATAATGAATTTTATTTTTTTTTTATTTCACCAACTAAGCTTTCTGCTGAGCGCAGCAATTAGGAGGAGTGGCACAGAAACCGTTGGAAATCAAAAGTACAGACGAAACAAATCTCTTTACTACTATATGATTGGAAAAAAAAAACTATTCGAAATCGATCAGTTTGGAAAAGGGCTAATCTTTTTACTTTCTCTCTGCGACAGTAAAATCCCCCCCCCCCGCATTTCGTTTTTATTTATTATTTTTTTTCCAGTTAACAATGTCCAACAAATTAGCTCTTGGGATCAGAGAACGTGTATTTTACTTCAGAGATACGAAGCGTTTATCATATCTGAAATTACTAAAATACAGTGATCAGTATGTAGATTAAATATTAATCTATAATTTCATGAATACTAAATTTTAAATAATTTAAAAGAGGTTAGTTGTAAATGAAATAGAGATTTTCTGAATGATTTTCAAAATGCAGGGCAGGATAGTTATTGTAAACGCTGCGAAGTCACGTGTTTTTTAATCAATTTTACATTATATTAATTTGGGGGGGGGCGGAGAATTCAATCCACTTCAAGTAATTTCCACTAGCTTATTTAAAATTTTGTAGTTTACCAATTTAATAATTTTTTTCCATGAGTGTGGGCGCATCAAAATGAGATACTATATACTTAATATCTAAATAGAAACAAAAATATGTATTGAGATTAAGGCAGCATCCTAAGAACTAAAACCTTTTGGCAGTTGATAAGAAATTTATATAAAATAAGCACGATAGCATTTCTTGTCGTAAGTGTTACGTTCGTTCATCGTCGTCATCCAAATCTAAATTTTCATCTCCAAGTGAATGTTTTGAGAAAGTCGTGTTTTATTGGAGTTGCATACGTGAATAAATTCATGTTTCTTTTGAAATTATTCTACCATTAGACTTCGGTAATGGTTGATTTATTTTTCTTCAGATAGCTGTCCTACCTTTTTTTATATTCCTCATGCTAATTACATGAAAGGGATTACATCTCCTTGTCGAAACTATATTTGATAATTTGGATTTGTCCTATTAAGTTTTATTCATCGTTTACTAAAGTCAACTTATTGATTTTTTTCTACTTTTAACTGTATTTTCCTATGATTTTGTTAAAATGAGATGGTGATTCATTTCGACAACGCTGAAAGGGTTTTTTCTTTATGCTTTGCTTACTTTGAATCAGAACTCTTACCTGAAAGGGTTTTACTTGCTCTGAATCATGTGATACCACTCTCTTACAATTGCACACTGGCTTTTATTTCCTATTTTTTTCTTTTTTTGGCATGTGCTTCTACAAAAGCAAAATCAGCGTCATTCGGCAGGTAAATGCGTGTGTCCATTAAATAAAAATGTAAGCTTACCTGATTCGACTTCTGTGTTCTAACTTTGAATCAAGTGTATTAAGCTTACAGCATTTATGTTTGGATTGTGACCTACTTTCGCATACGAATACAGTCTTGTGAACCCGCAATCCTTGGGGGAAATTGTTTTTTTTAAAAATTCTTTCTCTAAGTAGAAGTAACAGTTACAGTTTTCATGAGTTTCCTTTTTTTTTGTGTGTGACCAACAACCATCGGAAGAAGGAAAATTTAGTTTTGATTTCAAAACTTATGTAAAGTGAGTGAATGAGTAAATATTAATGTCGCACTGTTCAGCTACCCGAGGGCTTTTGGCAAAGGACCTTGTAATTTTGAACCACGGTCAAGTGACAAGGACGACACCTGAGCTGGCATCCCCTCTCCTAACTATCACACCAACGTGAGAACCTTTTAGCTCTCGACATATTGAACGTGCATTGCGCCCCTACACGTCGGGTCTTCAGCGCACGAGACTCGAACTCATGACACGCCGGCCACGAGTCCGTTACTTTGGCCACTAGGCTACCGTGGCCTCAAAATCTGCGTAAAAAAAACTCCTAAGGATTGGACATATTCACAATGGATTCTGAAATAATTTTATAGCATATTCAGAAACTGTAATCAAAAGGAGGGGGTTGTATGACCTAGAAACAAAGGAATCAACGAGAATATTATTTTATATTAAAATTACAAGAATTAGAAAATATCAAAAAATGAAATGGACCGCACTGGCTCCGGCGTGACCGTGTTATCTATTCTATATTCTCTGTTTTTCCCCTCTTACTCTACTAAAGCTGTTTCTGGTATTCAAAACGCTTAAAATTTTTTTCGTTTTTTTTTTATACTAATGAACATTTTGCATATCTACCTCAAGAGTTACATGTGACAGTCAAAGGCATTGATGTGCTGCAATAATTATTTCGAGAAATGTACGATGAATTAATTTGTAAAGGAACAAAATTAGCATCCATATATTTCTCCGAATACTCACGATTGATGCTTTCCAAAGGGTTACTTGGTGAATAATAATAATTCTCGACTTTTAAGTAAAAATAATGATTTTTTTCAAATATACTATATATACTAGCCATAACGCCCCCCCCCCCGCTTCGCCGGGTGTTTCATGATGTACGAGTATATACGGTTAATATATGTATACTATATTGATTTCTAAATCATAGCATTAGGCGTTCGGTTACATTGAAAACTTTCTTATAAAACTCTCACCTCTTAATTTAAGAAGAACAAGACTTAAATTTCTAAAAATGAAGGAGAATTATTCTTTATGCTTCTGTAATCCAATCCTTTAAATAGAATTCCGCAAAACCCATTTTTAGCGGGTCCCTATAGTCAACAAAATAAACATACTTACCAAATTTCAAGTCTAAATCTAAGAATTCAGAAACGAAAATTTTTTATCAGTAAGCTTTGTAAACCACTTTAAGAGTCAATTCCGAAGACCAGTTTGTAATGGTTTTCAATTCAACAAAAGAAACAGGCATACCTAATTTCACTACTGTAGGTCTAGTAGTTCGAAGACGGGATTTTTTTTTTACTTATACGCCCCAGAAACTCCTTTCTCTCACCACAAAAGTCGATCTCCGTAAAATCCGTTCTTATTGGATATCTATTCATCAAAAGAAACCTGCCTGTCAAATTTCAAGTGTGTAGATTTAAAAGCTTAAAATCGGTAATATTTATCTGTAACGACACATAAACCCTCACTTCACCCTGTAGGGGTGGATTTTCACAAAAACTGTTATGTAGAGAATTTCTTCCCCATCAAAGGAATGTGCCTGCTAAATTTCATGTCTGTAGGTGTAATAAATCCGAAGATAGTCTCTTTTATCTTATATATATCTAGATATATATATATATATATATATATATATATATATATCGCTTACGGATCTACCAAAAATGTCCGATCCCTGATGTACATATATGTGCATATGTAGACACATGAATGCATATATATTTCCCATATGATACATAAGTGTGTGTGCATATGTGTACATCAGTTATTGTATAAATTTCAAGTCCTCCGGTATATATACGTAATAAAAATTATAATTATTATTATAATTTTATAAATTACATGAATATGAATATTAATTCATTCTAATTATTCTTATATACAAATAAATTTACATCTTTTCAAACATAAAAAATTTCGAAAATTAGTACCTTACTGCAAAAACCTTCGTTTGTATTATTAGTTTATTCAACTTTTCAACTTCATGAAAGAAAAAAAATTATATATACGTGTTTTTTCAATTTATTTTTCAAATATTTTTAATATAATTGTTTGGGAAAAAAATCATTTTAAATGTCGTTCCGTTTATAAATATTCTAAGACTACGCATATAAATAGTAGGAATCATTTTAAAATATGCATGTGTAAAGTTAAAATTCAAACCACACAAAAAAAGACAAGAATTTTGAACCACGGCTCCATTCATCGCAGTAGTATTATATGATTTTAAAAATTTATATTTTTAAAATCTTTTTTGACGTTTTATAATAAATGATATTATAGTCCGCCCAAATTTCTTTTTTCTTTGCGCCAATTCATAAATAGAAATTTGCTTGTCGCCCTATTAAGCGATGAACAGAAAAATGTGAATAAATCATATGCATTACTGCATTTTTAAATATGAATTTAAAATAATGTAAAGAATTTGAATTATGATTATTGTTAACCGGATAGATATTTGTTATGACTTTATTACGTAAAATGTGAAGAAAAGAAATGTTGTCAAAAATGTCCTTTTATCTCAATTTATTCCGTTTAACCTTTGCATTTCTTCGGAATAATAACCTGGTTTTTAGATTATATAAATAGATTACAAATATTTATTTAAAAAGGATTAAAAGAGCAGACGTTTCTGAAATTTTAAATTCTCAATCGTTTTTGATGATTAAAAACATGGATTTTTTTTCAGCTCGTATTAATTCGTTTTCAAATGGAATTTTGAGAATCCATTATGGTAAAAAGAAGAAAACATTTATTACTTTGTAGTTTACTTTTGCCTGTGTAATGTACATGTAAATTTGGTGTTATTATTCTTTTTTAATTTATTCTTCGTTCTTATTAAACTAATTCGGATTGTTGTTGTTATATTCGCTTTGCACTGTTTTTAAAGAGAGAGAATTATGGATTTATTTCCAGCTAATATTAGACTATCGTTTGGTAACCTGCTTTTCTTAAAAATATTTATTTTTTCTCCTCTTATTTTCTTGGAATTATCTAATATGGTATTACAAGCAGTATTTTTTAAATACATTTATATACATTGAATTAATGTGTTTTTTGTGGTGTTCCTGTTCGAAAGAATCTTTTAACATGGTTTTTGAATTGCGTTAAAGAAGTGCATTTTATATTTATTCCTTTTAGACAGACTAGAGAGACCTCCACTTCTGTTTTCGCGTCAAATTTATTACCTAAAGATGAAAATACAACAAAAATAACGTGCCATTAATCTTGGCTAATTTTAAAGAAAATCGATTGACAATATCTTATTTACATATCGATAAAAGTTTTCAAAAATATGTTACAATTTGAATAACTACTTAAAAATGTAAATAAATATAATACTTTTTACGTTAACTACAAAAAGGGAACAATACATGTATAAGGATTAAGAGCGATAATTAAGAAATTTAAATCGAATTCTTTTTTACTAATGATTTATGTTTCGAAATGATTACTAATGAAAACTCTTTTTTCAATACAATTTTCTTTCACAAATAAAATATTAATTAATTGAGATCTACTCTGTACCGGCTTCTACTCTATAGGCTTTTGTTTTTGAAGTGCTGTTTTCTTTGGAATATCTAACCCAGCGACACTCCACCTGCGGTCCAGTGGGCGTTTACGAGTGCCCGGTCATGACCCATTGCTGTCAGAATTTCAATAATGTGAATCAATGTATTAAAAATATAATGAACGTAACAAGTTTTTTTTGTTGTTGTCTGGAAAATTGTCTTTAAATGCATTCATGTTTATTGATATTTTTTTACAATTTAAACTTTCTCATTATGTTTACCAAGTAACCTTTTTTATTTTCCCTTCCTTAACTTTTTTTCATAAGAATGGCCCCAGCCTTCTTACACTATGGCTCAATAATTAACTCTTCTGTTTTGACGTCAGATCCATAAATGTTATTTTCTGCTAAAAATTTAAAGGATTTTGAGTCGCAATCACTCAGTAAGTAAACAAATATTATGACGAACCTCGTAATTCTGATCCACACTCAAGTGAAGAGGCTGGCACCCACTTCTCCAAAATACCACACCACGGAAGGAAATAGAGCCGTGACAGATTTAACGTGAATCGGTCCCTTTACATGGTGGGTCTTCAGCGGCACTTGGGCTTGAATTCATGCAACGCCGGTCACGAACTCGTGACCTTAACACACACACACAGCGGAAAATTAACTAGATAAAATAAAAAATATAAACCACTAGCCGTTACCTGCCCGCTTCACTGGGTATTTCAGGATGTTATATGAATACAGTCGACTCTCGATAATTCGAAGTTGAAGGGACTAATGAAAAACTTCGAATTAAAAAGAGTTCGAATTATCAAGAAGGTAGGAAAAAAACTCCCAAAATGCACGAAGAGGTTTTTTTTTTGCTAACACATTTAAATTTAAAACTATATGTAATAAAGTAACAATTTCTCATCTCTATAAAATTATTTTAAAGTTTTTTTAAAAAAAGTACATATTTATATTATACAGTATAAATATTAAACAGAAGTTATAAGTCCTGTATAAAAAACAACTATTAAAAGAATATATATTTAGGGATTAAAATAAACTGTCAAATGAACATATACTGTACATAATAAAGTTTTTTTGACGAAAAATCTGATCTTTTTTGTTTTACGGCATTCAATCTAACTTTGTCAATAGATTTTTCTAGAATAAATGAAGCTTGAAAAATGTCCGCATCAACATGATTTTCAAACAAAAAGTGGCGTAGTTTGCTTAGTGACACTTTAGCTTGTGTCAAGGTTCATCAAAGGGACTACGTTACAGGAGAGACAAGCAGAAACAATACAACACAAAATACGTAAGGTCCAACCTGTTTGCTACTGGACTCTACACGATAGTGAGTGTTTAAATGGCCAAAAGTTTTATAAGACCACTTCCAATTACAGCGTATTCTATTCCGGCCAGCCATTGATTTTACTTTGAAATATTGAGTGTACCAAAACGTATTGTTTAGTTCGCAATATCAAGAGTTTTTCTAGGGGCTGAGCACATACTTGGAATTAGCGAGAGATTCGTATTATCGAAGGTTTAGCGGGAGTCGAATGTATATACTTTTTATATACATATATAAATTATTGATATCTTAGCATTAAGAATTCGATTGTATTGAATAATATTCGTATAATTCTTGATTTAAAAAGGACAGAACTTGCAAGTAATAATTTCTTAAATTGAAGTTGAATTACCTTTTACTCTCTCGTAATCCTTTTTTTAGTGGATCTCTACTCAATAAAATAAACATGCTTGCCACATTTGAAGTCTAAATTTAATAGACCCCAAACGAATAGTTTTCATCACTAAGTTCCAGTTACCTCTCTTTAGAGTTGATTTCTGTAAGACCCGTTGAGCAAATCTGTTCAATTTGACAACAGAGATAGACATGTCAAATTTCATTAATGTAGATCATTAGTACGAAAACGGGTTTTTTTTATCAATACGCCGCTAAAGATTCCCTTTCCCTCTTAGAAGTCGATTTTCGTAAGATTCTTTCTTAGCTAATTTCCGTTCATCCAAAGTAACATGCATACTAAAGTTCACTACAGTAAATAGTAGTTCTATAATTAAATATTTTTTAATAAATAAATCTCAGCAATTCCCTTTCTCCTCCCCAATAGGTTTACATTTCCGTAAAATCCTTTCTGAACGGATCTATATTAGAAAAAAAAATGCCAACGAAGTTTCAAGTGTCTAAAAGTTCAACAACGGTCATGTGTTTCCCTAACGTCTCTTAAGGATCTTTTGGGTCGATTATGAAAACACATTTATAACGGATATCTGATACATGAAAGGTTTGACCTACCAATTTCTAGCATTTAGATTTTATTTATTTATTGTGCATGTGCAGGTTAATATAGTATTAAAACTATAAAGCCGAAAACTATTTCAATATTTTGATCCTTTTTCCCTTTTTAAAATTTTTTTGTAGCGTTGGTCTTATGACGTCCCCACCCCCTATATTAATACTCTTATTGCAACCCGTGGGAAATATCTGCCATGTGAAAGTGGCCCGGGGAGAAAAACGGTTGAATACACCTGATTGAAGCCATTTTGTTGCTGAAGTAAAAAAAAATAAAGCATTCATTCCAAGTCCCAATTATTTTAACCTTCTTCAGAATATTTTACTACTCAAATTCTGATGAAAGCGTTTTGTGTGTACAACTCATGATTGCTTCATTAATAATTTATTTTTTAAGGTACGAATTTCATATCTAATTTTTAAATTAAAGGGAGGAAGTAGGAAAAAATGTAAAGAGTTTATTAAAATTTGTTATGTAAAACAAAAATAACAATAACGTCGTAAGAACAGCTAATATTGACATGGGTAAAAGTAAAAAAAAAAAATCTTAAAAGCTATAAAACAAATAGGGTAATATCATCCTCATAATTTAAGATTTAGTGTTTTGTATTATTTTTTGAAATATTTCATAACAGGGAGGGGGGGGGGTGACGTTATTAACAAACCAAAGCGCCTTACGTTTTTAAACTGAAGAATGTTTTCATAAATCCGTCGAACATTTGAGCAAGTAAGAAAAATATTTCTTTTCTGTTTCTTTCTGCAATGCGCCAATTGATGGAAAAAATTAATTTAATGTGAATATACTAAAACTCCTGAGAGTATTTTGCATATTTGAACTTCCGAGCCAAACAGAAAGGAAAGAAACAAGATATCTATCATTGGCATGGCCAGGTAATTTTAGCGCGTTTTTCACATAACTTTTTGCAAACAATAAATTTACTAGGTAAAATTTGAGAAAATTTTGTTATAAACTAGCGAAATTCAGGAAAATTTGTAGGAAAATTCGGGACAACTATGGGAAAATTTAAATATGATTCGTCTCCTCTAGGGCAAAAATGCGACCCAATGCCAAAAACCCGAGGTCAATTGGTTGCTTATTGGCTGAGAAAAAGGTTCGGCAAAATATGGAACGAAGACGAAATTTGCGTCCTAATAGCGCTTTTGTTCCACTACGTGAAAAACGCGCTAAAAAGTCAAAGCAATGACTTAAGCAAAAGTCAACAAAGCAATGACTGAAACCCTTAGAAAGAGATAATTCCTAGTTTCACTTAATTGCGATGACTTCCAAACCAGAATACCTGCCCCTATATTTTGAGCAAAGTATTCAACGAAAAAAGAAGTTGAATTTTTCTTTTGGTACATATAACCTTTGGATGATTCTGTTTCATTTCGGTTACAAGTTAAATTAAATTACTTTATAAATAAAATAGATTATTAAAAGATTATGAAAAATAAGAATTTTAAGAATCCATAAGCTTGAAAAAAATAACTAAAATCGGCGCAAAGCACCGAAAATGAAAACATTTCAGATCCGGGGTGTGGACGGAGTTACATAACAAAGAGGAAACGTTTGCTTAAGCTTCGTTCACATACGTATTAAAGTTTGGAAAAATCTCCCTTCTAAAAGCATTCCTTGAAAAAAATATACATCAGAACATATACTCAATGGCTGTAGTCAACGAATATGTGTAGGAGAAACGACATCTCTGCTAAATTAAAACAAATGGAAATTAGAAACCAAAGACAAAACAAATCGGAGAAAGAAAGACATTTTTTTTTCTCTGAAAGATTATTGAATAAAATAGTTTGGATGTAGAAATGACCATGTCTGTTTTGCACAACTTAATTTTTTTCCCCTTCTCGATCGGTTGGTAAAATATTCGTGTCCCCTCCCCCACCACCTAATTTAATTCTCCCCCACCACGAATTGAAATTTTACAACTGTTCTTCATTTCGTGAGCCTAGTGATTGGACCGATTTTTTAAAAGCCATCCTATTCTGTTGCAAGCAGAAAATGCAATTTTTTTTTTAAATTTAATAGTTCTTAAAGGATTTCTGCACAGAGTCCAATTTAGTTCTTGCAAAATGTGTGCGAAAGGGCTGTTACTAAACCGGAGAACATCTTGTTGATTGTAGAATTTTGAACTCTAAGCAAGTCCCACACATTACTGTGATGTAAAATCGAATAAGCTTTCAATTGAAACTTATTTGTTAATGTTCTGTTTAAGGCAGAATACCAATCGCAACCAAAGTTACAGTCGCGCAATAACGTTTTATATGGAATCTTAATCAGCGCAGGTGTTTAAATTTCTAAAAGATGTAATTAATATTTTATATAATAAATAGTTATAAAACCTTTATTTATTTTATTTTAGAACACTGCGCCTATTTTTAAATTTAAAAATATTCCTATACGTTATGTCTTCTGATAAAACAAAATTCCTTTTTTAAGCTTTTTAATGATATTTTGCTGGCACAAGATATATTCATTTGGGAGCCACCCATTCAGTACAGTGGTTAGTTGCGCTAACTGCTATACTGTTGGACCTGGGTTCGAACATCGGAGATGGCATAGATCTACGTAAATGAATAGTGCCTTTGCGGCATACGGGTATTCTAAATTAGCGGTTCTTAAATGGTCAGTGCTTTTTTCTAGGGGGTCCGCAGAGATTCTCATGTAACGTTGAGATTTCCTTCTTTTACGACTCTGAAATGCCCAATGAAGAAATTCCACTAGAACTAGTACTTTGATCAAAAATATTAAGTCTGTGGGGGGGGGGGGTTCACAAAATCTTGGGGGTCCACGATGTCACCCTGATGCATAAAAGGGGGCCGTGGCGATCGAAAGTTTCAGAACCGCTGCTCTAATTCAGGGCCGCCACGTGGGTATTCGGCGCCCTTGTTCAAGTTGAAATTCGGCGCCCCTTTATGAGGTTCTGTTGCACTCTTATTAAGTGCTACAAAAAAAATAAGAACTACCCATTTATATAGTATTCGAAATTTGACTTTCGAACTGAAAAGCTTTAAAATTATAATATTAGAACACGTTTGTCTTATTGTTTTTTTTTTTTATTATTTCTTAAATTTTAAAAGCAAAAATGATATAAAATTTTTTAAGTAAAATACAAAAATTAGAAAATATATTCAATAATTGATTTTCCTAGCCTTCCTCCAAATGCTCGTATCAATTCCTTTATATTTAATTTATCCAAAATTTCGCTCTCTATAGATATAATTGACAAGTCCGATAATCTTTCCTGTGCCATAGTAGATCGCGTGTAGTTTTTCATAATTTTAAGTTTTTAAAAATTTTGTTCTCCAGTAGCCACCAAAACTGGCAGGGTTAAAGAAATCCGTAAAGATAGTACAATATTTGGAAATGTATCGATAAGATTGTTTGCTTAAATATAATTTCTAACATCAGTAGGTGACATATCCTCTTTGGTAAAACATCGGAAATATTTTATTTCTTCAAACATATTTAATCCATCTATGTCCTTTTCATTAACGTTTTAGTTTCCGTTAATTTTCGTTCTAATTCTTCACAATGTTTTAAAATTTCATTGTCACTCCAGTTTTTAAAATTAGGTATATAGTACATTGAAGTAATTGTAATGTTCTTTTAATTGACTGAAACTTTCTGAAATTGAAGAAATAGCAGTGTCTAATATTATATTGTAAAATTCAACCTTAAACTTTTGTCTTGGATTGTTGATTGGTTCGTCGGTTTGTTCATCTTGAAACAATTTCTTTTTAAACCTGTTTCGACTTCGTGGAAAATCAGTATCTACCCCCAAATCATCAGAAACGATACTTTCATTGGCAATTGCATGTTCATACGATTTATTTGATCTACGATTATCTGAAGTAAATTTCAAATGCTTTACGATATGAGTAGGGCATTCCAGAGTAATATACACTCTTGTCCAAAAGTTAAGCATAAATCGTAAAATGCGAAAAACATGGAGTAAATATTCGTAAAATTATTCCAAATTTCTTGCGGATAGTAATTGGGTGAAGAAGAAACATTGGGTTTATGCAAAACTTTTCAGTCGACTACGTCCTGCGCGAAACACTGGCGCATGCCGGAACGCGGAGAAACCGATTCACGCAGCATAGGCAGTTCAGACAACTTTCGTGCAACTACTGTGCGAAGGAACGTTGTTTACCATCAAACAAGGTGAATGATGGAACAAAGACGCCAATTGGGCATGTTTACGAAAGGAAGAATCGTTGGAATGCTGGAATCCTCACGATCACAAACCGAAGTGTCTCGAATTCTGAATCTGGACCAGTCTGTGATCTCAAGACTGTGGCAGAGGTTTCAAAGAACGGGAGATGTTACGCGAACACCAGTATCAGGTCGATCAAGAGTCACAACCCCTCGCCAAGACCGATATCTGGTAATAACTGCGCGACTTCAGAGGGGCAGTACTGCCAGAGCACTGGGTTCGGCGCTCACAGTAGCCACAGGAATACGAATTTCGAGACAAACTGCTTACAGGAGACTCTATCATGCTGGCCTGTATGCCAGAAGACTAGCAGTTTGCATTCCCCTCACGTCTGCGCATGTGGGAGAGTGGGCTAATGTGATGACAAGTGACGAGTCCCAGTTTAGTCTAAGTAGTGATTCTCGGCGGGTAACGATATGGAGAGAACGTGGAACACGTTTTGAACCAAGAAACATAACGGAAAGACATCATTTCCCATCAAGGGGAGTAATGGTATGGGCAGGCATCATGATGGACGGCCACACAGAACCACCATTTCTTTGACACGGGGTCTGTGACTGCTCAAAGATACAGAGACGAAGTTCTTGAGCCTTATGTTCGCTTGTTTCGAGGTGCTGTCGGTCCTGACTTCATATCTATGGATGATAATGAGCCATGTCACCAAGCGGTGCTGATTCATGACTTCCTTGAAGCGGAAAACGTCCAGCGCATGTCGTGGCCTGCGAACTCCCATGATTTAAATCCTATCGAGCATGTATGGGTTATGATCGGGAGACAAATTACAGCCCTTTCGCACCCACAAAGCTCCGTTACAGAACTGATGAGAGCTCTCCAAGAAGCTTGGAACCGTTTGAGCCCGCAACTCATTCATCATCTCATAGAAAGTATGGTAAATCGCTGGGCAGCATTCCTGGCTGTCAGAGGTGACCACACACCTTATTGAACTGCAGCATCAATATTTTATTTAATGGTTTCTTTCATTTTTTCTTTGCAATCTGAATCCCTGCTATGCTCAGTTTTCTTTCAAACTGCTACTTTGGATAATAAAATTAATTATTATCATTCTTTTGATTTGCTTCCTTATTTTATAACCATTTTACACTCGCATATCACGTTTCCCGCCATTCTGATTTACAGTTTCTTCTTTATTCACATAATTATCAATTATGCTTAACTTTTGGATACCAGTGTATTTCTGAAAAAGTAAGAATAATTTTAACACAAATCTGCGTATTTCAGTAACCAAATGTTCAGTGAATAATCTGGTTACGATAAATTTGAATTTTTAAAACTTTGTATGATAAAGACATAAACAATATTATATTCAGAATATGATGAATTGTGCAAATATAAATCACATCACAAATGTTGTACAAAAAGATAAATGAAATTTTCAACAAAGAATAATTATACAAAATTAAGGCAAAAAATTTCATATTAACCAGCCTTTCTATCATTTACACATGTTGTAAACATTAATTTACAATCAACTTTTTTTCCCCTTGTTTATTATGAAAGCAAATCTTTCTGTTTCTGAAAGCTAGTTTTTGTGTGTAGTATCATTTGAATCAAGAATATTTTACCGCATTTATTTTTATTACTTTTTTATAAAATAAAATTCAGAGAATTTATAAAGTAAAATGAATTCTAGTCTGGGGATCGGTATACTTTCAAGAAAGAATCAGTTGTTAGTGAAACAAGTTATCGAAAGTATCAGACACCTATTTGATAGGAACTTCCAGTAAAAAGGTCCCCCCATCCCAGCAACAATCGCGTTTTAATATTTTTTATATTATTTAAATCAAGTTTTACACACACAGACATTAATATTTTCCATTCCTTCAAAAATGAAGAAATATTATAGATATATTTTATTTATTTTTATTTCTATAGCTCAATGCAAGTGCGATCAGTGTCAAAATATCAATGCTAGGAATTAAACTTTGACGTGAAAAAAACTTCAATACCAGTACTATCTTAAGTACTACTATTTGGAATTTCATGTTTACACTAATAATTAAACTTTATAAAACTGTTCTTGCATAGAAAAGTGTGTTTTTTGTAAGATGTATTCAAGCAAAGAAAACAAATATTGATGCATATTAATCAACATAAAAGTACTATAAAAGTCCATTGTATAAATATAGACGAAAATCTTAAAATTAGCTGATGTAACTCGGACAATTTACAAAATAAAATAAAAAATTATTAGATTTCACTAAGCTGGACATTATTTTTATTGCCTCCTTTGTAAAGGAAAGCAAATAATAAATATTTGAATAATATGATAAAAATGTTAATGATAAAATTATTATTTTGATATGATAAAAATGTTTGTACATTTTTCTCAAGGGAAAATACAAAACAAATCAAAAGTAAATTCATAATTACCGTTTGCAGTTGTAAAGGAATGAAGTAAAATAGAAGAAATTACTGATTTAAAATTGCGTCAACTCTCTCTCTTTGAAAAAAAAAAGGATTTCCTGAAGGCAGTGGCGTAGGCCCTGGTCAAAAAAAAAAAAAAAAAAAAAAAACGAGGGCTCTATCTTGGTTGAATTCTCTCTAGTAAAAAAGTAAAAATATGGGAATATTTTAAATATACACAAAGCTACAATTTTTACTTACTGTCTTCTCTTTCTTGGTTTTGTTTGCGCTTAAACGCACTCCCTTTTTTTTAATCTATAATTTTAGTTTTATAATTTATCTAATACGATTTGCATGTGCTCGAGTATTTACTGACAGTAAAAGGAAGCAGAAACGAAATGCTACGCTATAGAACGGTTGGAGAATCCCTAGCTATTAATTTATTCGGGAGGATCGAACTCACATCCAACAGAGGGCTTAGAGCTACAAAATAGCCCACCGAAATAGACAGGAAATGATACAAAAAATATGCATGAACAAGAGAATTTAATATGATATTATTATAATTATTTAAAAGAAACATATCTGCAAAAGAGCAGAGAAGGGGGGGGGGACAAAATTACATCAGAAAAATTACGTCATGCGAGAAGATTGCGAAATATTGAAACAGGAAACTAGCTTATTATGAATCATATTGTTATTAAGAATAGAATGTAACTAGGGAAGAATTGCTTCTTGTGTAGGTTTTTTAAGATGTAATAATATGTATGGTGAGAGTTTTCATGGAACTTGAAGTTTATTTTCAAATAACAGTCTATAAAAAAAATGAAAATAACAAGAACTTTTCAATAAGTAAAGTTCGCAACACTGAACAAACAACGAAAAGAATTTAGGTGAAATCCCTACAAATTCGAAATTACTTTCAACTGAATTGCGTCGATTACAGTTATGTTGCAACCTTTTTTATATTTATATCTTAAATTTGGAAGAAATCGCAAATGCGGCTGCCCTTCTGTATAGATATCCTGCTTAGAATCTAAAGGAATTCATGATGCCAAAATGAGTGTTGTAGATCGCAATAAAGCAGTGCTTCTAAAACTTTCAATATTTGCGACTAAATTTTCAGTCATAATTTTCATCGCGCCCCACTTCTTACAATAACAATGTACTGAAAGCAATTATAATGTACTTTGATGGTAAAACTACGATGCAATACGACTTTAATTTTAAACGCACTAATTAGATAAATATTAAGTTTTGTATATGACAAGCCCAAGAGAGTCACTAGTAATTACTGAACTTGTTTTTAATTGAATATTGATCAATTAATTATCAAATACTTTGTGCAGAACTGATACATTTATAAGTAGTGCGTATTATATCAGTGGGAATTTGTGTTTTATTTTTTATTATATAAGAATGTATTTTACTTTGTAATTATTTTAAATTGTAAATTATTTTAAATCTTTTGTTTTCGATTTTTTGTGGTAAGTTCGCGCCCCAAGTATCACGCCCTCCTGAAGGGCGTGTACCACAGTTTGAGAAACGCTGCGACAAAGATTTTATTTCGAGTTTTGAGAACAATTTTATAACAGTATACATGAAGCAAAATATGATTTGGAGAAGAAAAATCAAGCGATTTACATAACTTAAAAAACAACGACGTTGAGCCACAACATCTCCTCAGCATATAATGAATAAAAATTTATGCGGATACAAATCATTTCCAGTTCCTGTAGTTGCATGTTACAAATTCCTAGATTTTGAACACGTTCCGTATAATAGCGCGAACTCCACACGGAACGTGTTTTTATTGTTCGTATCGGAAATCAAATTTTGTTTTACACAAACGAAAACAAAAAATTATATTAAGTTATATATAAAATTTTTAAAAAAATCAAATCTTATTTTATTGTTAAGAAAATATAAAACATGCAAAATTGCAAGTTTTTTATTAACAACTTTTATGTAAGTAACATTAAATTAAAAAACTATAAGAACTATAAATTTTGGCGCCCCTACCCCAGGCGCCCTTGTGCGGTGAACAATTTTGCCACCCCCACGCGGCGGCCCTGTCTACAGTTGGATCGGATTCCGTGATCATAGGCTTGTGTGGATGTTAGGAGAGTGATTCCGCCCATTTCACTGGAAAGCGTGCTCGGGAAAAAAAACTATACCATTACAAGGATTCAAAAAGGTTTTCGAAAGGTATATACAATGAATATATTTTTCCAGCAAGCAACAACTTTGTAAAAAAATTTTAAAGCGCAGAGTACATTTAAATTGTGAAGGCAATAAATAAGAAAAATTTCGGTTTATTCGAAAAACTCGGACTACATAAATTTTTTTAATGGACGTTATGAGTTAAAATGGACGGATCGAGTTTTTGAAAGGCTTTTATATAAATACAGTAGAACTCATTCAACACGAGTTTGAAGAGACTGAACAATTTTTCGCGTTAAAAGAATTTCGTGTTAAAGAATATTTAATAAAAAAAAGAAAGTTCGTTTTATTTGTGTGTGTGCATAGAACTTTAGTTCAAACTTACTCCTTTCAATCATTTCCGTGATTTGCTGTCTTCTTTTTTTATATATAATTATTGTTGATAATATAAAGTTAGCAATGCCTAAATCTTTACAGATTTCTAATTTCGCCTTCTGTTTCTCAGCCTTAAGAAGCTGAATCTTCATTTTAAGTGAAACAGCAATGTGCTTCCCCCCCCCCCGAGCTCTTTGCCATTGTGTTCCCCCATAAAAAAATTATTCTAAAACAGAAAAAAATGCGAACCCAACTCACTGAGATTTTTACTCACACTACGATATACTCGTCATGGAATTCTAAAGCCAACTGATGAGAGATAAAATGTTTTTAAGGGCGTTTGTAGGAGTGGAGGGTTGAAGTACCTTAGATAAATAAAAATTCGCTCGTATTACTGGCTATTCAAGAGGTATTTGAAAGACAAATTAACCTCATTTCAACGAAACATGAGAAACCACCTGTGTTTCATTTCACACCTCTCTTAAATCTCGCCCGAGTGGCTGGTGTTTTCTGTATTTTGTCCATTCCCAAAAATAAATCTCTTCGTGATAAGAGAAAAATGCGTGAAAATACATAGTAGTTCGTCGGGACCGTTGTATTATTTCGTGTTAACCGATATTTCATCTTAAGCTTTTTGGCGTTAAACGTATTTTATTGTATGTGGAAATTAAAAATATATAATTAGACATAAGCCAATTTACATATTAAATACAAAGCAAATACCTTAAGCTCTTTAATACATTATAATGGCAAGATATACCACTCGTTATGTTGTGAAAAAAGCAATGGTAGGCAGCAATAGCCCTCCCCTATTTGACAGACTACTATGGCTTTTCACCCGCCATCTGGGCTCTAGGGGGTTGCTATATATATAAAAATAAACTATTTTGTTGATTTAGTTTGAATATAAATCGAAAGTGTACCTTAAAATCCGGCGTATAACGCGCACTTTGAACACAAAAAATAAGATCGAAATTTACGAGTCATACGCCGGATATGGGAAAATGAAAGCTTTAATAATAAAATAAGAGGTAAGCATAAAAAAAAAAATTCGACTTGTACATAGATTGAAATACTGTTTATTTAAAACACATTTCTTAGGAAAACGGGCCATAGTTCTAGAAATATACTAATATACTAGAAATATATACTTGTGTCAATATATAATAGAAATATACTTGAGATAATATTTTGAATAAATGACTTCAGAACTTTAGAACACACGTACATTACACGTTTTTTTTCTTGCGCCTAATACGGCGAATAGACCTAAAAATTAAAAAAATGCAGCTTGAAGTATAGGCGCACGTTATATACCGGTACGCGTTATACGTCAGACTTTACGGTAATATGTAAATATGAAATAGGTTCTCTCTCTTTGACATTATCTTTAATATACTATCTATTGACGTTGGAAATGATTTTCTTTCATACTATTCTCGGCTGCTTTGATTGAATAATCTATGTAACTCGAACTTTTCTTGCGGTCAACTTTATTGACTGATATTTTAAGTTAGGATGCTCAAGTCGTTTTTCTTTTTGCAATGAATTTGGATGGAGCATAGTTCTGTTGACTGTTAAAATTCAATTTTGATATGTGTTTTTGACAACTAATAGAAAAAGTTCTGTGCGTTGCTTTTATTGATTGTTATTTAGATGTCAAATTTTTTTTCAATGTTCTCAAACGTAATTACATGTTCTTGTTTGAAACGTCCCTATTTTCAATTTAAAAGTTTAATTTATTCCAAATGGATTATTTTCACCCTATTTCCAACAATGAAACATCAAAACAAAACCAACCTATCGGTCAATGGTGGAGCGGTGCACAGGCGGGAATAACGGCTACGGTGTCATCCTTGTCACTGAAACACAGTTGGAAAGCATTCCACTTTATGAACATCTAAAAAGAACATGTATTTCGCCTATAAGTTCGAAAGGTCATTTTATTTGTTGTTTCACAAGACAAAACAAAACAAAAATGCAATAACTGTTATTTTTTTAAGGAAGAAATATTTTTTATTTCAATTCAAATGGGGCTGCCGATTAGCATTTTTACTATTGCAGACGTAGTACATTCCTCGGGAGCTGGTATCACTTTTTTTGTGCCGCACTGAATAGGTAGATACTAATTGCCGCAATATAATTCTGACACACAATTTCCTCTTCAGTGGGAGGCACCTAAGTTCTGACGATGCGAAATGGTACTAGGAATTTGATTTTGCCGAGAGCATTTAAGCCAAATAGGCCTAGGGATCTTTAACATGCCTCATAATCAAACAACCTGGACGCTGTCGATTTTCTGCATCATGAAAATCCGCCAGCTTGGGTCAGGGCGAACCCGCAAACTTTGGCGTACGAGGCCAGTGACTAACCTACTACTACACCACATAGAGTGAAAGTGTGTTGTTTTAAAAAGGTGTTTCTGAATGTTTAAAATGAATAATAGTATTTTCTATCGCCATTTTAGATAAAAATTTTACACAGCTTTACACTTATAAGCTCGTTTGTATATATATATATATAAGCCTCGTGTCATACTTGTCGGCGCATAAGAAATATACCTAAAGTCTAAAAAAAATTATAAAAAGTATACATTTACCCATTAAATACACATGTCTTTTCGTATTCAATATCTGTAGATGGGAATTCTAAAATATGCGTAAAAGGAAATACACTGCTTGAGGCGTAGTGTTTAAGTTTTCGGAGTGGAGGAGACGACCTCGTCATGGAGCCGTGTCTGTAAATTTCTCTAATTTATGGACATCTGTAAAAAATCACTTCGAGATTTAACTCGAAGTTTAATCGCTTTATGTGTTATTTTTCTTCAAAACACTCTAAATATTTCTTTAAAAAAATTAAGTACACACTTTTAATATCAAGAAAGTACAACAAGTGGAATTAAACTGTGTTGGAGAAATGCATTGGAATGTTTTTCATAAAATTAGTGTTAAGATATATCCTTCGATTTTTTGAAGTTTTAGTGTACTTGATACACAAATAAAAATATTAATAAAATAATGAATCATTTATAAAAATGCATCTAATTATGTATTTATATGCATATATTAATTAAATTAATATATCTTTATATCATTTTTATATTTTTGTGCATCATCTTACAAACTTTTTAAGCCTTGTGGACTTAAACGTTTTTTCCGACCGGCTAAAATGTAAGAAATTTGTTACTGATTTTATGTTATCCCATATTTTATCAGGACATGGAAATTTTAAAAGCTATTTGTCGACGTTTAATTTAATTGGTAATGATATTAATTCTTGGAGTGTCAGATTGCTGAAACTGCGGAATACGTATAGTTGTATTATAACTAACGTGACCATTTATTCTTTGACTCAAAACGGGACATTGTTTTGTTTAGGTCAACTAACAGGTATACAATGAAAAAACACTTTTTTAAAGTTATTTATTCAGAAAAAGTTAGTTAGCTTACAAGTTACGAGTTAAAAAATATACCCAAAATGTGTGTGTGTGTGTGTGTGTTTAGTTATATCTATATTTATCAGAGGAACAAATTTGCTTTAATATAGCTGGTGAAGATTTTAAGTAAGAATGAAACTTTTGGAACGTTTCTTTTTTATATTCACCTTAATTATCAACATCACCTTTAGAACTGAAATTAGTAACTGGGTTTTCTCAGATGTCCACAATTTGTTCATTATAGAAAATACTCTTTCTACTGGAGCATTTGTAGCAGGCAAACATAAAATATATTCAAATAAAATAGAAACGTTTTCTTAGAAAAGTTTTCTAATTGTTGGCGTGAAAGTGTTTGAATACTACCACCCAACGAGTTTCCGTGGAAACATTTAGATCATTTTTATTATGTTACTTTTTGTGATGTAATGTAGTTAGAAATTAATGAAAATTCGTCAAAAACTTCTGTATCTTTATAACAGTAAATATATTCCTTTTCAATTAATACATTCAGAAATTTTTGAACGTCTTCCCATGCGGGGACCTTTTTTAAGTCTGCCCAATAAAATATCTCCATTACTTTGGTAAGAAAGCAAGTTCACTGCTCCGGATATTTACGGCTTAATTTATAAAATTCTGTAGCCGTACTTTTCACAAACTTTTCATCTATATAAGTACCATTATATTTTGAATTCACCATTAATTGACGGACCGTAAATGGGCGAGACTGATGGGTCTGTTTCTGAGTCAAATTGTCTTTTAGTTGATTGATTTCTTTTGCAGCTTCAACTGCCGATACAGTCTGACCTTCAAGTTTCAATACAGTTTTCCGAACAGCTTCGCGCGGTTTTCGAAAACGGGACAATTTTATGTCTTAGAGTTCATTTCGGGGACACCGGGACTCGTAATTATAAAAAGGGACAGTCCCGTTCAAAACGGGACGTCTGGTCACGTTAATTATAACCTATGCATATTTTTTGTAAAAGAGAAAATTTTATAAAGGAGTTGAAATGCTTTGTTTTGTCTTTGCACCTGTTTGTCTTTGTTGGTCAATAGTACTGAAAGCCTTAAAAAAATTTGTTTACCGTATAGAATTTTAAAATTTTATTGGTACCTCCCCTTATTTATATTTTTTATTTAATCCCTTCCTTTTTATTTTATAGTATTATCTTAAATTAACTTTTAATTTTGTTTTAAATTATATAATTGTGTTAGCGCTTACATCTGTAAGCCTCATGTTATGCAATGTGGAGCATGAGAAGTTTCGCAAATAAATTAATTTTAAAAAAATTACTCGTCTCGAAAAGTACGTAACTGTAACCCCTACAAAGTATCTACAAGTTGCATTGCAATTTGAGTTCATATTGTTTTCATTACCATACTAAACTGAACGGAAGCGTGTAGTCTCGTTATAAAAAATGCATATCATCAACGCACACATTTTGGCTGTTTCATTTAGAGAAAATGTTTCCCAAGACTCATATGAAAATTAAAATTCAATGAAAAAATGTAGTTCTAAGTTCCTTAACGGCTCCCAAATAGATCCCGCTTAGAAAAGTAAATGAAAACAAAATCAACTATATCCTTTCATTTTAAAGCATTGTGTATTAAATATTCTGCACTTCTGTTTACATTGAAAGGGAAGTATTGTATATATTTCTCACCAATGCTGGCAATCAATCCATAACTCTCTGTGTGTCTACCATTCAAATATTCCCTCCAGTGAGTGTAAAAAAAAAATGCGTTAATATTCATGCGACTTAGTTATGAAATATCGTTTTAACAGGGAGATAATCTCACGCCAACTGCTCTGATTTTGAATTGGATTGTATATTCTTTCCCAGAATTGCGAAATCATCATTTTTTAGTTTAGGTTTAATTGGAAAGTAAAGTAAGGGAAATGAACATAAGAACCAACGATGCGAAAGCCATAACAAACAATGAGCCAGGATTGGAGTCTCATGTTTAGACTATCTTTTCTGAGGAAATATTAGCTGGTTATTTTAAGACTCGAATATACGTTGGGAAATTACATGCAACATACATAAAACCAATCAAGATGTAATTTTTATTTCCTTGAATGGGAAATGGGGATCAGTTATGTGTAAAACACATCCTCAGTTTTTTTTAATAGACTGATATATCCCTATAGAAATTAATTTTTATAAACTTTTATATTTGTTCCATTAAAAAATTGAGATTCTTTTATAGGTGAAATTTTTAAAATTGTAAGAGGACTACAAACAAAAGTTGAGAATATGTTTTGAAGTAACTGGAAATAATATTTCTTTCAAGAAAGAAATATGCTAACAGAGAGGGTGCCAATATTAAAAACATATTATCTCATTTCAATTGACATTCAGCAAATGAATGCAAAAAAGGTAAAGTACAAAATTGTATAGCATACATGCTCTACTCGGCCACCTGATTTGAATATCCTATCTTTACTTCTATACTTAATTTTGTTATTAAGGAAAAATCACCGAACGGTTTGTAAAAGAATTCAGTATTTCCAAAGCCATGTAATAAGCCGTTTAGACAAAAAAGGCAAGTAGTAATCTATATTTTATTTGTAATTCATAACTTATTTCCCATTCAATTTTATAAGCTATGATAACCAGATTAAGTTATCAATAAAATATATTAAACGCTCGTTGCAAATTATTAACTAAAATATCTCAACCTAATGAAAAATTCAAGCAATGCACAAAAGAAGAATTTTTATTTTCAGACAATATTTAATATATGAACGTATGTGTGAGACCCCAATTTTAACACAGTTATATGAATGCAATTGAAATGTTTATTTTAAAGCCATGATGTCCTACAAGAAATCACCAACAAATATTCTCTGAAAGACTCAATTATAAATGCATCTAGCCTTATAGGGACATCAGCTAGTATTTTCAATCCAACACATTCTTCATTATAAATTTTAAAAAACACAAAATAATCGTTAAAAATATGTAGTTTTTAAGGACTTCGCTTTGACT
>BMAO01014166.1:0-20565 GCA_019973975.1 Trichonephila clavata | reverse complement strand
TTAGAGATGCCCCATAATTCTTCAGAAAACTAGATTAGAACGACAACTACCGATGTATCACTATTTCATCACGTTTTGTGGCCCTGAAAAGGGCCTTTTTTTTTTCTTCAAACAAACCGAGCCGTGATTTTTTTTTTTTAACCGCCAAACCGTAAAGAGTACGTCCCTGTCTCTTAAGAGCATAGACGACATCCATGGCAGTTACGGTTTTCCTCTTGGCGTGCTCGGTGTAAGTGACGGCATCACGATAACATTTTCCAAGAACACTTTCAAGACACCACGAGTTTCCTCGTAAATCAGACCGGATATACGTTTCACTCCACCACGTCTGGCCAACGCCTAATGGCAGGCTTCGTAATACCCTGGATGTTATCACGGAGCACCTTACGATGCCTCTTGGCACCACCTTTTCCTAGTCCCTTTCCGCCTTTACCTCGTCCTGACATATTTGTAACAAAGGTTTCAATGATGCCGAAATTTTTTGAAACGTCCTTATATGCTGCAGAACACACCCAAACGAGATGCTGGCTCGCGATTGGTCGCTGCGGAGTTGCGGGAAAGGGAATATAACCAAGGTAGAAGGGAAAATTTTTTTCATATTCCATCCGACTGATCAAATGCCTCCTCAAGCATCTGGTAAAGCCGTCAAAAAGGCCGAAAAGGCACAAAAAAGCCGTTCGTGCCGGAGATAAGAAAAAGAGGAAGAAGCGCAGGAAGGAATCTTTCGCCATTTACATCTACAAAGTCTTGAAACAGGTCCACCCCGACACTGGAATCTCCAGCAAAGCCATGTCCATCATGAATTCCTTCGTGAACGATATTTTCGAGCGCATCGCCGCAGAATCTTCCCGTTTGGCTCACTACAACAAGAGGAGCACCATCACCAGTCGGGAAATTCAAACGGCCGTACGACTTTTGCTTCCTGGTGAACTTGCAAAGCACGCAGTTTCCGAAGGAACCAAGGCCGTCACCAAATATACCAGCTCAAAGTAAATCGACTGACTTCTTGAAAAAGAAAAAAAAAAAAGGCCCTTTTCAGGGCCAGAAATCTGGGACCAAGTGAAAAGAAATTAAGAATTCATCATATGCATATAAAAACACAGAACAATGTAAGGAAAATGTGTGTTGATATAACAATGTAAAATAAAATTAGAATCTGGAACAGTGGTCAACAGAACAAAATATTTTGTGGACATGACAATATAAAAGAGATAGTGTTTTTTGATATAACAATGTAAAACAAAAATTAGAATCTGTAACAGTGGTCAACAGAACAAAATATTTTGTAGACATGACAATATAAAAGAGATAGTGTTTCTTGATTATAACAATGTAAACAAAATTAGAATCTGTAACAGTGGTCAACAGAACAAAATATTTTGTGGATATAACAATGTATCATAATATACAAAGTACAAGATATATATGAGGAAAATAATATGAAATAGCAAGTGAATATCACAGTACAACAAAACATAGGATAAATAAAAATATAAATGTGTTTGTGAATATGTAACAAGATTGAAAAGAAAACTCTCTCCTTTCGCAGGAATCAAAGAGAAAAAAAAAATTCATGAAAGAAATAAATTGAATAATAATACTACTAATAAAAAAAAATAAGGTAAGTATGTGTCTCTGTTATCAAATTCTTTTTCATTCGTAACTTTAAAAAAAAAAAAAAACGAGGATACGTCGGAGGAACGAACCGGAATAGGGGGGGGGGGGGTAACACAATATCGTATATGGCGACTTTACAACAATATGCGCGACGACTTTATAGCGCATTTTCGGGCGGGGTTGTGCTCTATGCGCAGAGAGAGGGGGGGGACGTCGAAGTTCGTTTTACTAGATAGTCGACGACTTCCACCGCGACGTGATCATTTAATAATACTCCCTTATTACACGTAATCTAATCGAATCAAATCATTCCGATCCCGAGGAACACTCCACCACAGGGGACTCGTCCCGTTTTTTTTTTTTTTTTTTTTTTTTTCCTTCTCTTCGGGAACCACTCCACCACGAGCGAGTGGTTCCTCAACTCAAAAACTCTCTCCCGTTTTTTTTTTTTTTTTTTATAACGGTTGATGGGGCACATGATCTACCCTGTTAATTTAAGAAAACAAAATTTTTTTTTTAAATTAAAAAAAAAAGTATGCCAACGGCACGCGGTGTTCCCAGGTGGTCACCCTCCCAAGTACTGACCGCGCCCGATGATGCTTAACTTCGGTGATCGGACGAGAACCGGTGTTTTCAGCATGGTATGGCCGTTGGCAGTAAGACCACGTTCAATTCGAATAAAATGCGCGTTGTAAAAGAAACTCAAGTACAACGTTATTTAATCTGACACAATAACAACAATTCATAAATCAAAAAAAGAAGAAAAACAACAGCTATAAATTTCACATCACAACAAACAAATCATTTGAATAGAAGCAATAAATAAAGTCATCTGAAAGGAAGCCCCCTGCCATGTACAATGGTCATATAAATAAGATAAGAAGGCGCTGGCATTTTTATGGCTCACTTCAATCAAATCACTGGCAGGCTCAGCCCACCCAGGATAAACTGTCCAAGGGGCCAATCCTTTCAAAGTCCGCTCGCTTCTCTGGCAGGTGTAATGACTTTTTTTTTTTTTTTTTTTTTTTTCTCTCTAAATTTTTAATTTATCCAAGGAGGGGGAGGGGTTGAAAGGCAATAAAGCTTTTACCCTTAAACGCACACTCACCACTTCGAAGAATTTAAGCAAATCTTTAACACGCTTTTATAAGTTTCACTTGCATGTAACGGAATCTTAGAACTCGATTTTGACCCACTTAAAAAAATCGGATTCATTCGAAATTCCACACACTTGTCAAGGACAGATGACAATACAATAATTTTATAATTTTGTTCCATTTTGTTTTATTGTAGTTCGAACTAAAAAATGAAAATAAATTATAGTTTGGAAAAAAAACTAAAAAACACGCTTTTATACTGAATTGAACTAAAAAATAAAAAAAATAATTCTTAATAAAGAATAAAATGATTAACATGAAAATGAATGTCATTGGGGTAAAAGCGTGGGGTGTTCTATAAATATATCAATATCAATATAGATATATATGTATCAAACAATAATACATATATATCTATAAATGTATCAATTGCTATAATTTCTAACTTCTATTCCGAAAAGCTGAATTAGTGTAAAAATGTAATACAAAGCACCCCAAGCTTTTACCCCAATGACATTCATTTTCATTTTATTCTTTATTAAGAATTATTATTATTATTATTATTTTTTTTTTTTTTTTTTTAACTTTTTTTAGTTCCATTCAGTATAAAAGCGTGTTTTAAGTTGTTTTTTTTTTTTTTTTTTTTTCTTCTTTCTTTCTTCTTCAAACTATAATTTATTTTTAACTACATTCGTTTCGTACAATATGCAATTTCATTAATCCAACATGAATATAACAATTAATAAAATCAAACAAATCATTAAATAAGAAACAAAATAGAAATGCAATTTAAAAAAAAAAAAAGAAACAACATAGGAACAAAAAATAATTCATCTTACTCCCTAGGGATAATTAAGCGTTCTTATCATATGTCCTTCCAGCTTTTGGTGAGAATTGAGCAAAGTTCTTTCGGAGAATTACTTGGAAACTGTTCGCAATGAGTTTCTGCCAGACTCATTGCGAACAGTTTCCAATATCAGATAACAACTTAATGACCTAAGTGGGGCAACTCCTACAGTGAAGCAGTGATAATGAACACAATAGGAAGGGTGTGGTACTTGACATCTTGACCTTTGACATCTGCTGACCGGACACGAGGCAATTTCACGCTTCAGTAACCATTGGTCCAAAGCTGACCGCAAACACGCCTTCCGGAGAAGTAGAATGGCCATATACGAGAAGTCGTTTTCCCATTGGTTTTTCCGCACCAAATCCTTGACTTCCCATTGGCCTGTTTTCTGCTCCGAAATACATATAAATACACATCTAATTTTAGTTTAGTTTAGTTACTCAAACGTTTTTCCCCACTCAAAACATAATCATGTCTGGACGAGGTAAAGGAGGCAAAGTTAAGGGAAAGAGTAAGACCCGATCCAGTCGTGCTGGACTTCAATTTCCAGTTGGTCGTATCCACCGTCTTCTCCGAAAGGGAAATTATGCTGAGCGAGTCGGAGCTGGAGCTCCCGTCTATCTCGCAGCTGTTCTGGAATACTTAGCCGCTGAAGTACTCGAGTTGGCAGGTAATGCTGCTAGAGATAACAAGAAGACCAGGATCATCCCCAGACATCTTCAACTCGCTATCCGTAACGACGAAGAATTGAACAAACTTCTCTCCGGAGTCACCATCGCCCAAGGTGGTGTACTTCCAAACATTCAAGCTGTCTTACTCCCCAAGAAAACCGAAAAGAAAGCTTAAAAAGAACATTTCATTTAAAAAAAAAAAGGCCCTTCTCAGGGCCAAAACATAAGAGAAAAAATAATTATAGTTACGATCCAAGAATACTTCTTTAAAAATCTTCTAAACATTTCTTTAAAATTCTTCTCCAAATTTCTTATTCGATCTCTGTCGGCTTCTCCCCTCAATGCAAACACTCCTGACCTTTTCAATACTGTTTGAATGCATTCGAGTTGAACAATGACATTTCGATCAGATGACCCCCACCCCCGATGGACAGGTTTTTAAAATTTAAAGGACAGGACATAGTCCCGCCGTCTCCTGCTTCCGCCTGGCGGAGAAGTTTGGCTTCAATAACTAACATGAAAAAGGGAGAAATAAAACGCAAGTAGCATGTAAGTTACGTTCCTATCTCCGAATGGAATGTTGTACCTCCACCGTGTTTTTTTTTTTTTAAACACGTATTCTGTGTACTGAGATGGGGAAAAGTACATATATTTCTTTCTTTATGTATCATATTAAAGAAAAGGGATAAACAAAATTCAAATAACCTGTGAAAGGCATACTTATTAAATGGTAAACACATAATAAGGTAAGTATTAAAAAAAAGCTTAAAGTACTACACAGCTACTAAAAATTTGTAGAATACACAAGGAAATGGGTAAGTAATTGTAGGGAAACCGAAACATAATAATAAAAACTAGACAAGTGTGTATGAATTGTATGTCTTCGGTATGAATTGTATCGCATTTTGGCCCTGACAAGGGCCTTTTTTTTTAAAAGTTTCTAGCTTTAATTTAAGCACGTTCACCACGGATTCGTCGGGCAAGCTGAATGTCTTTTGGCATGATAGTTACTCTCTTGGCGTGGATAGCGCACAAGTTGGTGTCTTCGAAAAGACCTACCAGGTAGGCTTCGCTAGCTTCCTGTAAAGCCATGACGGCAGAGCTCTGGAATCGAAGATCGGTCTTGAAATCCTGAGCAATTTCTCTCACCAACCTCTGGAAAGGCAGTTTACGGATCAACAGCTCGGTGGATTTTTGGTAACGACGGATTTCTCTCAAAGCTACTGTTCCGGGCCTGTAACGATGAGGCTTCTTAACTCCACCGGTAGCAGGGGCGCTCTTACGAGCAGCCTTGGTCGCCAGCTGCTTCCTGGGGGCTTTACCCCCGGTACTTTTTCGAGCGGTTTGCTTGGTACGTGCCATGGCTTCACGGTATCTTAGCGATTTTCAAATAAATTCCCCAGTTTTTGCGGTCCTTTATATTGCTTCGGTGGGGTGAGAGGAGGAGGGGGAAGGGGTTCCTTCTCGTCCAATCATAATTCGCGAAGAGTGCCGAGCGGAGTTAAAGCGCTGCAATTTTTTTAAAGACAT
Organism: Trichonephila clavata; assembly: GCA_019973975.1. Taxonomy (NCBI): domain Eukaryota; kingdom Metazoa; phylum Arthropoda; class Arachnida; order Araneae; family Nephilidae; genus Trichonephila; species Trichonephila clavata. The sequence continues at coordinate 14,800 of BMAO01014166.1, read as the reverse complement.
CATTCGGATCAAAAGATTGAACTTGCAAACATGTCTGAGGAAACCGCTGCCGTTTCAGCTACACCTGCTGCCGCTACGCCTAAGAAAAAGGCGAAGAGCACAGCGAACAAACCTAAAACTGCCGCTCCCACCCACCCTAAAGTTTCTGAGATGGTCATCGCAGCCATCACGACTTTGAAAGAACGCGGAGGATCATCTCTTGTCGCTATCAAGAAGCACATTGGAAGTCAACACAAAGTCGACCTCGATCGTCTGACTCCCTTCATCAAAAAGTACCTCAAGAGCGCCGTCGTTTCCGGAACTCTCGTACAAACCAAGGGAAAAGGAGCAAACGGATCATTCAAGTTGAGCGCATCCGGTCAAAAGAGCAGTGAGCCTAAAAAAGCCGCCAAAAAGGTCAAGAAAGTGAGTGCTTCTCCAGCTAAAAAAGCAAAGGCTCCCGCAAAGAAAACCGCAAAGCCCAAGGCAAAGGCAGAAAAAAAGAAACCAGCTGCCAAGAAAGTCGCGAAACCCAAGACCCCTAAAAAGGCAGCGAAGGCTACCAAACCCAAAGCACCCAAGCCCAAGAAGTTAAAAACTCCTAAAAAGGCTGCCCCTAAAAAGACCGCTAAAAAATAAGCGGATAAAGGACTCTCTCGCACTTTAAAAAAAAAAAGGCTCTTTTCAGAGCCATAAATATGCAAAAAGTAAAGGAAAAAGCTCAAATGATTGACAATTTTATTAAAGTGGGAGTCTGAATAATGGCCAGGGCTGTTGGCAAAGGACCTAAAAACTATAAAAGACAGTTAAAAGTGACGAGGCAGGCAGCCGACTTAAGAACAATCGAAAAAGTGACGAGGATGGCACCCCAGTTCACTACCGACTCTCCACAGAAGTGTTAAGTGTTTTGCACACGAAAGATTAACACGTATCAACCAGACTGCGCCCATTTGTAGGTAAATTTCAGTCCAAGAAAACAAGATGGAATCTGTTCGGATGCAACGGGTTAAAACCACGCGTTAATTTCAATCTTGTGAAGAGTGGGGCGGAAAATCGGCAAAAAAAAAAAAAAAAAATTTATAGTTAAAGTCATTTCTCTGAATTCTACATGTATACTAACATTACACAATATTAAACAACACTAACACACAATATAAACTAAACCTATACAGCAAGTAAAACATTTGAAAAAATTGTGTGCAGTTGTAAAATGAACGTCATTTACCCAAAGCAATCCTTCATTTGACATGTGTATGTATGTATGTATGTATGTATGTATGTATGTATGTATGTATGTATTGACATATATATGTATGTATATATGTATGTATGTGTATATATACACATATATGCATGCATGCATGCATGCATGCATGCATACATACATACAGACAGACATAACACTATACAATTAAATACAAATAAAACATTGTGCAAAATTTCATGCAGAGTTATAAGACGAAAGTTACTTTTTTTTTTATATAAAAGAAGTAATCATTCATTTTACATCTGTGCATCATACATTTCATTATCACTCATACCAAATAAAAACATTACACAGTTGTAAGAAGATTTTATTTACCTTTTTGCCATTATAACAGAATGGATAATCCACATCTAAGAAGCAGTAACCTACAACTGATGCGTCATAAGATTCTGACCGTCTATAAAACTAGCTTGACCAATGAACTGAGTCGCGTGAAACCATATGACCTGTTACACCCCCCCCCCCCGCTGATTTCGCAAACAGCAAATTTAAGGGTGTCACTACACAAAATAATAGAGCGAAAGCGAAATTCAGTGCTCCTCCACATTTTAGCGCAACTTCCCTATAAGTATTTCAGCAATCAAATCGATATTTGAAGTTTACATGGAGTATTAAAAAGCAAGTGTTCCCTATCTACCTCAATTACGAAAAAAGGAACATTTCTGAGAATTACACAGATAGTATAATTTTGGAACATATTAATAAACACTACACAAATGGACATTTTAATTAGAGATGCCCCATAATTCTTCAGAAAACTAGATTAGAACGACAACTACCGATGTATCACTATTTCATCACGTTTTGTGGCCCTGAAAAGGGCCTTTTTTTTTTCTCAAACAAACCGAGCCGTGATTTTTTTTTTTTAACCGCCAAAACCGTAAAGAGTACGTCCCTGTCTCTTAAGAGCATAGACGACATCCATGGCAGTTACGGTTTTCCTCTTGGCGTGCTCGGTGTAAGTGACGGCATCACGGATAACATTTTCCAAGAACACTTTCAAGACACCACGAGTTTCCTCGTAAATCAGACCGGATATACGTTTCACTCCACCACGTCTGGCCAAACGCCTAATGGCAGGCTTCGTAATACCCTGGATGTTATCACGGAGCACCTTACGATGCCTCTTGGCACCACCTTTTCCTAGTCCCTTTCCGCCTTTACCTCGTCCTGACATATTTGTAACAAAGGTTTCAATGATGCCCGAAATTTTTTGAAACGTCCTTATATGCTGCAGAACACACCCCCAAACGAGATGCTGGCTCGCGATTGGTCGCTGCGGAGTTGCGGGAAAGGGAATATAACCAAGGTAGAAGGGAAAAATATTTTTCATATTCCATCTGACTGATCAAATGCCTCCTCAAGCATCTGGTAAAGCCGTCAAAAAGGCCGGAAAGGCACAAAAAGCCGTTCGTGCCGGAGATAAGAAAAAGAGGAAGAAGCGCAGGAAGGAATCTTTCGCCATTTACATCTACAAAGTCTTGAAACAGGTCCACCCCGACACTGGAATCTCCAGCAAAGCCATGTCCATCATGAATTCCTTCGTGAACGATATTTTCGAGCGCATCGCCGCAGAATCTTCCCGTTTGGCTCACTACAACAAGAGGAGCACCATCACCAGTCGGGAAATTCAAACGGCCGTACGACTTTTGCTTCCTGGTGAACTTGCAAAGCACGCAGTTTCCGAAGGAACCAAGGCCGTCACCAAATATACCAGCTCAAAGTAAATCGACTGACTTCTTGAAAAAGAAAAAAAAAAAGGCCCTTTTCAGGGCCAGAAATCTGGGACCAAAGTGAAAAGAAATTAAGAATTCATCATATGCATATAAAAACACAGAACAATGTAAGGAAAATGTGTGTTGATATAACAATGTAAAATAAAATTAGAATCTGGAACAGTGGTCAACAGAACAAAATATTTTGTGGACATGACAATATAAAAGAGATAGTGTTTTTTGATATAACAATGTAAAACAAAAATTAGAATCTGTAACAGTGGTCAACAGAACAAAATATTTTGTAGACATGACAATATAAAAGAGATAGTGTTTCTTGATATAACAATGTAAAACAAAATTAGAATCTGTAACAGTGGTCAACAGAACAAAATATTTTGTGGATATAACAATGTATCATAATATACAAAGTACAAGATATATATGAGGAAAATAATATGAAATAGCAAGTGAATATCACAGTACAACAAAACATAGGATAAATAAAAATATAAATGTGTTTGTGAATATGTAACAAGATTGAAAAGAAAACTCTCTCCTTTCGCAGGAATCAAAGAGAAAAAAAAAATTCATGAAAGAAATAAATTGAATAATAATACTACTAATAAAAAAAAATAAGGTAAGTATGTGTCTCTGTTATCAAAATTCTTTTTCATTCGTAACTTTAAAAAAAAAAAAAAACGAGGATACGTCGGAGGAACGAACCGGAATAGGGGGGGGGGGGGTAACACAATATCGTATATGGCGACTTTACAACAATATGCGCGACGACTTTATAGCGCATTTTCGGGCGGGGTTGTGCTCTATGCGCAGAGAGAGGGGGGGGACGTCGAAGTTCGTTTTACTAGATAGTCGACGACTTCCACCGCGACGTGATCATTTAATAATACTCCCTTATTACACGTAATCTAATCGAATCATTCCGATCCCGAGGAACCACTCCACCACAGGGGACTCGTCCCCGTTTTTTTTTTTTTTTTTTTTTTTTTCCTTCTCTTCGGGAACCACTCCACCACGAGCGAGTGGTTCCTCAACTCAAAAACTCTCTCCCGTTTTTTTTTTTTTTTTTTATAACGGTTGATGGGGCACATGATCTACCCTGTTAATTTAAGAAAACAAAATTTTTTTTTTAAATTAAAAAAAAAAGTATGCCAACGGCACGCGGTGTTCCCAGGTGGTCACCCTCCCAAGTACTGACCGCGCCCGATGATGCTTAACTTCGGTGATCGGACGAGAACCGGTGTTTTCAGCATGGTATGGCCGTTGGCAGTAAGACCACGTTCAATTCGAATAAAATGCGCGTTGTAAAAGAAACTCAAGTACAACGTTATTTAATCTGACACAATAACAACAATTCATAAATCAAAAAAAGAAGAAAAACAACAGCTATAAATTTCACATCACAACAAACAAATCATTTGAATAGAAGCAATAAATAAAGTCATCTGAAAGGAAGCCCCCTGCCATGTACAATGGTCATATAAATAAGATAAGAAGGCGCTGGCATTTTTATGGCTCACTTCAATCAAATCACTGGCAGGCTCAGCCCACCCAGGATAAACTGTCCAAGGGGCCAATCCTTTCAAAGTCCGCTCGCTTCTCTGGCAGGTGTAATGACTTTTTTTTTTTTTTTTTTTTTCTTCTCTCTAAATTTTTAATTTATCCAAGGAGGGGGAGGGGTTGAAAGGCAATAAAGCTTTTACCCTTAAACGCACACTCACCACTTCGAAGAATTTAAGCAAATCTTTAACACGCTTTTATAAGTTTCACTTGCATGTAACGGAATCTTAGAACTCGATTTTGACCCACTTAAAAAAATCGGATTCATTCGAAATTCCACACACTTGTCAAGGACAGATGACAATACAATAATTTTATAATTTTGTTCCATTTTGTTTTATTGTAGTTCGAACTAAAAAATGAAAATAAATTATAGTTTGGAAAAAAAACTAAAAAACACGCTTTTATACTGAATTGAACTAAAAAATAAAAAAAATAATTCTTAATAAAGAATAAAATGATTAACATGAAAATGAATGTCATTGGGGTAAAAGCGTGGGGTGTTCTATAAATATATCAATATCAATATAGATATATATGTATCAAACAATAATACATATATATCTATAAATGTATCAATTGCTATAATTTCTAACTTCTATTCCGAAAAGCTGAATTAGTGTAAAAATGTAATACAAAGCACCCCAAGCTTTTACCCCAATGACATTCATTTTCATTTTATTCTTTATTAAGAATTATTATTATTATTATTATTTTTTTTTTTTTTTTTTTAACTTTTTTTAGTTCCATTCAGTATAAAAGCGTGTTTTAAGTTGTTTTTTTTTTTTTTTTTTTTTCTTCTTTCTTTCTTCTTCAAACTATAATTTATTTTTAACTACATTCGTTTCGTACAATATGCAATTTCATTAATCCAACATGAATATAACAATTAATAAAATCAAACAAATCATTAAATAAGAAACAAAATAGAAATGCAATTTAAAAAAAAAAAAAGAAACAACATAGGAACAAAAAATAATTCATCTTACTCCCTAGGGATAATTAAGCGTTCTTATCATATGTCCTTCCAGCTTTTGGTGAGAATTGAGCAAAGTTCTTTCGGAGAATTACTTGGAAACTGTTCGCAATGAGTTTCTGCCAGACTCATTGCGAACAGTTTCCAATATCAGATAACAACTTAATGACCTAAGTGGGGCAACTCCTACAGTGAAGCAGTGATAATGAACACAATAGGAAGGGTGTGGTACTTGACATCTTGACCTTTGACATCTGCTGACCGGACACGAGGCAATTTCACGCTTCAGTAACCATTGGTCCAAAGCTGACCGCAAACACGCCTTCCGGAGAAGTAGAATGGCCATATACGAGAAGTCGTTTTCCCATTGGTTTTTCCGCACCAAATCCTTGACTTCCCATTGGCCTGTTTTCTGCTCCGAAATACATATAAATACACATCTAATTTTAGTTTAGTTTAGTTACTCAAACGTTTTTCCCCACTCAAAACATAATCATGTCTGGACGAGGTAAAGGAGGCAAAGTTAAGGGAAAGAGTAAGACCCGATCCAGTCGTGCTGGACTTCAATTTCCAGTTGGTCGTATCCACCGTCTTCTCCGAAAGGGAAATTATGCTGAGCGAGTCGGAGCTGGAGCTCCCGTCTATCTCGCAGCTGTTCTGGAATACTTAGCCGCTGAAGTACTCGAGTTGGCAGGTAATGCTGCTAGAGATAACAAGAAGACCAGGATCATCCCCAGACATCTTCAACTCGCTATCCGTAACGACGAAGAATTGAACAAACTTCTCTCCGGAGTCACCATCGCCCAAGGTGGTGTACTTCCAAACATTCAAGCTGTCTTACTCCCCAAGAAAACCGAAAAGAAAGCTTAAAAAGAACATTTCATTTAAAAAAAAAAAGGCCCTTCTCAGGGCCAAAACATAAGAGAAAAAATAATTATAGTTACGATCCAAGAATACTTCTTTAAAAATCTTCTAAACATTTCTTTAAAATTCTTCTCCAAATTTCTTATTCGATCTCTGCCGGCTTCTCCCCTCAATGCAAACACTCCTGACCTTTTCAATACTGTTTGAATGCATTCGAGTTGAACAATGACATTTCGATCAGATGACCCCCACCCCCGATGGACAGGTTTTTAAAATTTAAAGGACAGGACATAGTCCCGCCGTCTCCTGCTTCCGCCTGGCGGAGAAGTTTGGCTTCAATAACTAACATGAAAAAGGGAGAAATAAAACGCAAGTAGCATGTAAGTTACGTTCCTATCTCCGAATGGAATGTTGTACCTCCACCGTGTTTTTTTTTTTTTAAACACGTATTCTGTGTACTGAGATGGGGAAAAGTACATATATTTCTTTCTTTATGTATCATATTAAAGAAAAGGGATAAACAAAATTCAAATAACCTGTGAAAGGCATACTTATTAAATGGTAAACACATAATAAGGTAAGTATTAAAAAAAAGCTTAAAGTACTACACAGCTACTAAAAATTTGTAGAATACACAAGGAAATGGGTAAGTAATTGTAGGGAAACCGAAACATAATAATAAAAACTAGACAAGTGTGTATGAATTGTATGTCTTCGGTATGAATTGTATCGCATTTTGGCCCTGACAAGGGCCTTTTTTTTTAAAAGTTTCTAGCTTTAATTTAAGCACGTTCACCACGGATTCGTCGGGCAAGCTGAATGTCTTTTGGCATGATAGTTACTCTCTTGGCGTGGATAGCGCACAAGTTGGTGTCTTCGAAAAGACCTACCAGGTAGGCTTCGCTAGCTTCCTGTAAAGCCATGACGGCAGAGCTCTGGAATCGAAGATCGGTCTTGAAATCCTGAGCAATTTCTCTCACCAACCTCTGGAAAGGCAGTTTACGGATCAACAGCTCGGTGGATTTTTGGTAACGACGGATTTCTCTCAAAGCTACTGTTCCGGGCCTGTAACGATGAGGCTTCTTAACTCCACCGGTAGCAGGGGCGCTCTTACGAGCAGCCTTGGTCGCCAGCTGCTTCCTGGGGGCTTTACCCCCGGTACTTTTTCGAGCGGTTTGCTTGGTACGTGCCATGGCTTCACGGTATCTTAGCGATTTTCAAATAAATTCCCCAGTTTTTGCGGTCCTTTATATTGCTTCGGTGGGGTGAGAGGAGGAGGGGGAAGGGGTTCCTTCTCGTCCAATCATAATTCGCGAAGAGTGCCGAGCGGAGTTAAAGCGCTGCAATTTTTTTAAAGACATCATTCGGATCAAAAGATTGAACTTGCAAACATGTCTGAGGAAACCGCTGCCGTTTCAGCTACACCTGCTGCCGCTACGCCTAAGAAAAAGGCGAAGAGCACAGCGAACAAACCTAAAACTGCCGCTCCCACCCACCCTAAAGTTTCTGAGATGGTCATCGCAGCCATCACGACTTTGAAAGAACGCGGAGGATCATCTCTTGTCGCTATCAAGAAGCACATTGGAAGTCAACACAAAGTCGACCTCGATCGTCTGACTCCCTTCATCAAAAAGTACCTCAAGAGCGCCGTCGTTTCCGGAACTCTCGTACAAACCAAGGGAAAAGGAGCAAACGGATCATTCAAGTTGAGCGCATCCGGTCAAAAGAGCAGTGAGCCTAAAAAAGCCGCCAAAAAGGTCAAGAAAGTGAGTGCTTCTCCAGCTAAAAAAGCAAAGGCTCCCGCAAAGAAAACCGCAAAGCCCAAGGCAAAGGCAGAAAAAAAGAAACCAGCTGCCAAGAAAGTCGCGAAACCCAAGACCCCTAAAAAGGCAGCGAAGGCTACCAAACCCAAAGCACCCAAGCCCAAGAAGTTAAAAACTCCTAAAAAGGCTGCCCCTAAAAAGACCGCTAAAAAATAAGCGGATAAAGGACTCTCTCGCACTTTAAAAAAAAAAAGGCTCTTTTCAGAGCCATAAATATGCAAAAAGTAAAGGAAAAAGCTCAAATGATTGACAATTTTATTAAAGTGGGAGTCTGAATAATGGCCAGGGCTGTTGGCAAAGGACCTAAAAACTATAAAAGACAGTTAAAAGTGACGAGGAAGGCAGCCGACTTAAGAACAATCGAAAAAGTGACGAGGATGGCACCCCAGTTCACTACCGACTCTCCACAGAAGTGTTACGTGTTTTGCACACGAAAGATTAACACGTATCAACCAGACTGCGCCCATTTGTAGGTAAATTTCAGTCCAAGAAAACAAGATGGAATCTGTTCGGATGCAACGGGTTAAAACCACACGTTAATTTCAATCTTGTGAAGAGTGTGGCGGAAAATCGGCAAAAAAAAAAAAAAAAATGTATAGTTAAAGTCATTTCTCTGAATTCTACATGTATACTAACATTACACAATATTAAACAACACTAACACACAATATAAACTAAACCTATACAGCAAGTAAAACATTTGAAAAAATTGTGTGCAGTTGTAAAATGAACGTCATTTACCCAAAGCAATCCTTCATTTGACATGTGTATGTATGTATGTATGTATGTATGTATGTATGTATGTATGTATTGACATATATATGTATGTATATATGTATGTATGTGTATATATACACATATATGCATGCATGCATGCATGCATGCATGCATACATACATACAGACAGACATAACACTATACAATTAAATACAAATAAAACATTGTGCAAAATTTCATGCAGAGTTATAAGACGAAAGTTACTTTTTTTTTTATATAAAAGAAGTAATCATTCATTTTACATCTGTGCATCATACATTTCATTATCACTCATACCAAATAAAAACATTACACAGTTGTAAGAAGATTTTATTTACCTTTTTGCCATTATAACAGAATGGATAATCCACATCTAAGAAGCAGTAACCTACAACTGATGCGTCATAAGATTCTGACCGTCTATAAAACTAGCTTGACCAATGAACTGAGTCGCGTGAAACCATATGACCTGTTACACCCCCCCCCCCGCTGATTTCGCAAACAGCAAATTTAAGGGTGTCACTACACAAAATAATAGAGCGAAAGCGAAATTCAGTGCTCCTCCACATTTTAGCGCAACTTCCCTATAAGTATTTTCAGCAATCAAATCGATATTTGAAGTTTACATGGAGTATTAAAAAGCAAGTGTTCCCTATCTACCTCAATTACGAAAAAAGGAACATTTCTGAGAATTACACAGATAGTATAATTTTGGAACATATTAATAAACACTACACAAATGGACATTTTAATTAGAGATGCCCCATAATTCTTCAGAAAACTAGATTAGAACGACAACTACCGATGTATCACTATTTCATCACGTTTTGTGGCCCTGAAAAGGGCCTTTTTTTTTTCTCCAAACAAACCGAGCCGTGATTTTTTTTTTTTTAACCGCCAAACCGTAAAGAGTACGTCCCTGTCTCTTAAGAGCATAGACGACATCCATGGCAGTTACGGTTTTCCTCTTGGCGTGCTCGGTGTAAGTGACGGCATCACGGATAACATTTTCCAAGAACACTTTCAAGACACCACGAGTTTCCTCGTAAATCAGACCGGATATACGTTTCACTCCACCACGTCTGGCCAAACGCCTAATGGCAGGCTTCGTAATACCTGGATGTTATCACGGAGCACCTTACGATGCCTCTTGGCACCACCTTTTCCTAGTCCCTTGCCCCTTTACCCGTCCTGACATATTTGTAACAAGGTTTCAATGATGCCGAAATTTTGAAACGTCCTTTATATCAGCAGAGTATCAAATAGAGCACATAGTCCTTTACGGACTCTAATCTCCTATCAGGTAAGATTAAGATGACTTTAATGAGTTAATACTATTGCCCAGTGTAAATAAAAATTTGAAGAATTAAAATATTACAATTGAAATTTAAGAAAATTAAAATACTTTCCAGATGTGAAAGTTTAAAATTAAATAAAAACACTCTTAAAGTGAGCACAAAAGCAGGAGAAATCGTTAATCTGGAAGTAGGCGGGGCTAGCCCTAGCCAATCCGGTAGCAGCAAACGACCGTAGTTAAAGGGCCGTTTTAAGAACAGCGTTAAAGGGCCGGCCTTTCAACAAAGTTGAAGGGCCAGGGGAAAATTTGGAATAAAAGCTTAAAATTAAATGTAATGGAATTAAATTAATCAAAATCAGGGTTGACCAAGATATCTCTTGGCCTTCTGATGAAAGAGTAGGTGTTATAAGGGGTGGTTTCATGGAGAGTAGGATTTTCGTGGTTGTCAACATTGGTGAAGAATTTAATAGCTATTTTCTTGATGGTTTGACGGATAGTTTTTATTTTGCAGTCTCTTCTGAGATCTTTATTCCTCATATACCAATGAGCATCTAAAATTTGTCTTATAATTAGGTTTTGAGTGGCTTCGAGGAAATTAATATTGGTCGTTGCTGCATGTCCCCAAACTGGGGAGGCGTAGGTGAGGAGGGGTTTCAGAATCAGAGTGTAGATAAGCAGTTTGTTATGTCTACTCATTTTAGACTTTCTCGAAATTAACGGGAATAATTTATGCGCGACAGTTTTAAACTTGTTTCTTGCGTATGTAATGTGTTGTCTGAAAGTGAGATTTTTATCAAGGATGACACCAAGATACTTGGTGTGCTGAGACCAGGGGATTCTTTGATTTTGGAGGGTGATTTCAGGGGGTAGTTTCTTATTGGAGAAGAAAACTGCTTCAGTTTTAGTAGAATTAAGGGCTATTTTCCAGACGGAGAACCAGGTTTCCAGGTGAGCTAGGTGTTCGTTGATGTTGTTAATGAGTGTGTTGGAGTCATAGTGTCTTGAGATAATAGCTGTGTCATCTGCGTACATGCATAGTCTTGTGTTAGTACATTTAATTATATCATTTACATAGAGGTTAAAGAGTACAGGGCCCAGGATAGAACCCTGAGCAACACCTGCATTTATGGATTTATCTTGGGAGTAGGATTGATTAATTTTAACTGAGAAGGTTCTGTTAAGCATATAAGAATTAAATAGAAGAATTAGTGGGGGTGGGATTTTAAAAGTTATCAATTTAAAGAGTAGGCCTGTGTGCCAGACTCTGTCAAACGCTTTTTGAATGTCAAGGAAAACCGCAGCCGCGCACTGATTCCTATCGTTTGCTTCTTTTATAAACTCAACGACACGGAGAAGTTGGTGAGTAGTGGAGTGACGAGGACGAAACCCGTGCTGCTCCGGGATAAGGATGTTGTTCTTATCCAAGTGGTCGTTGAGTCTTGCTAAGATAATTTTCTCAGCAATCTTACTTAGCACTGGGAGTAACGATATTGGTCGGTAAGACTGTGGATCAGTAGGATCTTTCCCAGGTTTGAGAATCGGCACAATGACCGCAGTTTTCCATGACTTGGGAAAGTATCTTAATTTTAGTATATTAGTAATAATATTAGTTATTTTAAAGACAGTTATTAATGGTAGTTTCTTAAGCATTTTATTTGTAATTCCTTCTCTGCCCGGGGATTTTTTAATTTTGATCTGTTTAATAATATTAATTATCTCCGAAGGCAGAGGAGGGGGGAGGGGGTCGGAATTATTGGAATTAGTATCAAAGTACGCATCCACAATGTTTGTAATGATTTCGTCTTTGTGTGGGTTGTGTATATCATTAAGTTTAAATTGATTCTCTAGCGAATTAGCAATAAGTTCTGTTTTATGTGTGTCGCTAAGAGCAATACCGGAAGGGCCGTTAAGGGCCGAAATCGGGGCGGCCTTCCTCCTGAATGCCTTGGCAATTCCCCAAAGGGAGTTGTCCTCGGTACTCAGTGAGGTAAGGTTATCCTCCCATACTTGTTGTCTGTAATCGTAAACTTTTCTTTTAATAATGTTTTGTAATCTATTAAGTTCTGTTTTGTGGATCGGGTGTCTGGAAGTCTGCCAGGTTTTTCGTGCTTTGTTTCTTTCTTTGAAAAGATTTTTGAGCTCACCCTGGACAAATGGTTGCTCCCGTTTATTAAAGGGTTTAGAGGCACATGCATGGGCATGCAGTATTTCATTAGTTAGATTGGCAACTTGGTTGTCAATCTCTTGGGAATGGCTTGCATCGGGAAGATTAAAATTATCAGCGTTAGAGAGGATATTTGTGAAAGTACTCCAGGTGGTATTTACTTGGGGAGGTGGGATGTTAAATTTAGAGGTTCTGGGAAAAAAGAGTTTAATGGGGTTATGATCAGAGCTTAATTCTGGGAGTGAGTCTATAGTGCAGGGCCAGTTGATATTTTTAATGAGAGCATAGTCAATGATAGAAGCTGAAGCAGTTCCATATCTAGTAGGGGTATTTGGAGCAAAAAGGTCTATATTGTTTCTATTGATATAATTAAAGAGTCTATTTCCTCTGGTTTCGCTACGAGGGCAACCCCACGAGGTGTGCTTGGCATTAAAATCACCCATGAGGATGACAGATTTATCGATATTGAAAATTATGTCGAGGTCGTCACCCAGGCTGGCAGAACTACCCGGTGGGTAGTAGATTGAGGCCACTAATATGGGCTCATGGTCATTAGGTGTGAGTGCAAACCAAGGTGGCCTCGACAGTAGTAAGGGTGGGTGGGGTGGGGATATGGTAATGAGGGATATTTCTTTTAATGCACAACGCAGTTCCACCCGAGCTACGTGCTGTGTGGATTCTGTCGTTGCGGTAACAGGTATAATTTGGGATACTGAAAGAGTGCTCTGGTCTCAATCGTGTCTCTTGTATTAGAAAAATATCAGGGGAGTGCTTATCGATGAAATCGCGCATCTCAACAATGCGCGGTCTCACTCCGTCTGCGTTCCAGGAGAACAAGTTGAGGCCGAAAAAGGACTTATACATTATTAATGTTTAGAGTACTGATGGAGGAGCAAACTCCCTTCAACAGACAACCTAGTTTGTCTGCTGGATTATTGCTATTGGCAGATTTGTACATTTGAGGAAGTAAATTTGGAAAAAGGTTAAAGATATTTTGCAATTCCATTATTGCTTGGAGGATTCCGAATTCTTCGTTAACAACCGGTTTTGCTGCGTTAGCAGCCTCCTTGTTGTTAACGTTATCTTTAAAATTAATTTTGGGAGTCGTGATATTGGGTGCCGAGGAATCGTTCCCGGGTGTCGCCATCTGGTGTTGAGGAACTGGTTGAGCTGCTTGCGCAAAACTCAAGCCGGGTTTTACTTGGGAGTTAGCTATTGCATTGCGGTTTCTGTTTTCGTTGGGAGATTTTCCTTTGCCCTTACGGGGCTTAGGGGAAGAGGGGACATTCTGATGAGGAAGCCATATGTCCTCTAGTATTGCAGTTAATGCATAGAGGGTTCTCTATCCGTTCTTTTATTACGCAGTGTCCTGTCCTGTGGCTTTCGCCACATTTCAGGCAACGCGTCTTCATATGGCAATTTTGACTCGCGTGGTGAAAGTAGTTACAATTGTAACACTGAGTCACACGCGAGCCTTTCCTGAAGGGATCAATTTTTATCTGCATGTAAAGGCAGCTTCGGATGGCGAAAATGTCATCGACATTTTCGTCCCTGACTACCTCTATCATGTATATGGGGAGTGGGGTTTTGTCTGCGAATTTCTTGAGCTGGGCAACTTTTTCGACATTGATCCCTTTCGCTATAAGATCTGATTTTATATCCTCTACATTAGTGGAGGCAGGGAGTCCTTTAATGACCAATTTTAGTGGTCTGTTGGCTATGGGGTCGTTGACAAAATATTCCGCCTTTTGTGCGGTAAGATAAGTGGTAATTTCCCTATGGTGGTCGGGCGTTTCGGGTTGGATCTTAATATATCCGTTAAAGTGGCTATTAGTTGCCGTGGGGTGGGTTCTATGGAGTTCCTGAAGTATTTGGGCGGTATTTGTCGTTAATTTTCATTTATGGTTTTACTTTAATGGCGACCGGGGGACGTCCTCGGCATCGTTATTTGCAGCGTTGAGGACTGCAAAGCTATTATTGGTTGGGACACTTAATTTTGTGCTCTCAACTGGAACGGGCTTGGCTGTCTTTTTGGGGAGGGTGACTCATTTTCTTTGTCTAATTTAGATGTTAGGTTTATCAATTTAGGTGCCTAAGTATAGGCTCGGCATGGACGTTTTCCGTTTTTATTATTAGTTTTAATTTTAAAGTGTGCTTGCACAACGCTACTGGGCAGGTAAGAACTCAGTCACCTTACCTTCCAGGAACTTTATCTTCTTGTCCAGGCTTTCAAGGTCCTCTGAGAGCTTCTTTACGGTTTCTGAGTTGGGGTGTCATCGCTCTTTTCAATCCTCAGCATGTCCTGGACGTATTCCTTGGCAGTGAAGATCTGTATTTCCTTGTTTGAAACCTTTCAGCTTTGCACATCTCTGCTCATC